>JANVCQ010000231.1:3654056-3677672 GCA_025531925.1 Erythroxylum plowmanianum
ATTAAAATAACTTAATTTTATTAATAATTTGTTAATAAATATTATATAAGAGATTAAATAAATTTATTTAATTAAAAGTAATTTATTTTTAAGTATTATCTAAAATATAATTATTATCAGTGATAAAATATAATTATATTAATATTAACAATTAAATAAGGTTTTGTTTTTATTTTAAAAAATAGAAATAAAATTGAAAATGAAAATTAAAAATTATAAAAAAATATAAATAGAATTAAACCGGTACCTAAATAACAACATTTAAACTAAAATATTTGAGATGTGTTGTAAATATAAGCATATTGGGAAGTTATGCAATTATAGAAGACCTTGCATATGTTATTGTCGCTGATTTCGTGAACACTTTATCCATTCTTCACAACGTGAACGTCGGGTAAGTGCACAAGAGCACAGCTGGCGAGAGGGCGTCGTTGACAGAGTCTGTCCAAAATATGACAAGTAAAACCCCAGCATGCTTAGCTGGCTACTCACTTTACTCCCAACATACTCTGAAGAATAAAATGTCATAATAATTCATTACCAGCTAATATCTTATTTTCTTTTTAAGTTAGAGTTGCGCTAAATAACAGTTGGGTCAAGTCACATTTGGGTTCTCTCTTACCCGATCCAATTTTTTAGAATATAATTTAAATTCAATCTAAAATTTGGACAAATTTCAATAAAAATTATAATGATATAATTTTTACGAAATTAATCCAAAATAAATTATTTAATTAGTTTTAAATCTTTTATGGAATATTTAAAAGATAATTATTGTGATATTTTAGTTATAAATGTGTTAAAAACTGAACCGAAAAAAAGTTAGATGATGAAAAGTTTTAACAGTTGAATCGAACGAATTAGTTGAACTTTTTAACCATCGATAGACGCTAATTATTGTTATTGTTGTTGCTTTTTATATTTACCAAACGATGGATGATTAGGTAGGTTTTCCATACGAACTAACTATTCTCTTTCATTTTCTTTCTTAATTTCAACTACAAAGAGTTAGGGAGGGACTAGCCCACACTTTTTTGGGATATGGTAAATACTTGATTATAGAATTTATTACATGGCTAATCTATAGATATCTTGAGAATATTTTTCAAGTTTTGTGTTTAATTACTTCCATTTTGTAGAAGTAATGTCTCAGAAATACAGGAGAGTAGTTTAGTTGATTTCTTAGCATACAATCAATGTATAGAATTAGTCTTAAAGAATCTAAAAAAGTTAGTTGAAGTTAGTTATGTCAGTTTTTCTGTTAAATGATAGTTAGGAGATTTAGAAGTTATAAATGCTTGTATTCACAGAAGTTGTACAGATCAATATACTTAATAAAACTTAACACACCACTGAGTTTTCTTCATATACTCTTCTTCCTTTTTTTCTTTGCTTTCCTAAAGTAAACTTGTTACTACGATTTCTTTCTGTTCTTTATTAGCCAAGTTCATTAGCATAATCTTCAATTATTTAATGATAGATAGATAACAACAACAAAGTGGTATCAGAGCTAGATTCCTAAGGGATCGGTAAAGATATAAGCAAGGTTTTTGGCTTGAGAAGATCAACTATTTCCTGATTAGGTTGTGAATGTGTGAGAGATTTACTTAGAAATGGCTGAGAGTTCATCCTAGGGTCTGCAGTCTGCAATCTTCAATAGAGAAGGGTATCAAATCTGGGCAATTAAGATGGAGGCATACCTGCAAGGACAAGATCTTTGGGGGCTTATTGATAAAGACTATGTATTCGAGGTTTCAGCTGAAGATGCTCTGATTGCTTAACTGAGGTGGTTAAGGGAGAGGGAGACTAAGAAGGCTCGAGCTAAGTCTTGCTTGTATCAGTCAGTTGCACCTTCAATCTTTACTCGAATCATGGGTCTCAGCTTTGCAAAAGAGATCTGGGATTTCTTGAAAAATGAGTATGAAGGTGAAACATATGAAGGTGTTGAATCTTTTGAGAGAGTTCCATAGAATGCAGATGAAGGAAGATGAATATGTCAAGAACTATAGTGAGAGGCTAATTTAACTTTCATATCAGATTAGGCTCTTAAGAGTTGAGTTTAAAGATGAGAGGCTGGTTCAGAAGCTGTTGGTGTCTGTATCTGAGAAATATGAGGCTACCATAGTCTCATTTGAAAATTACAAAGATATAGGACAAATCAAATTTGTTGAAGTTGTGAGTATCTTGCAGGCTCAAGAGCAAAGGCATCTGATGAGAAAGATCGAAGTTGTTGAAGGAGCATACAAGGCAGAAAATCAAGAAAAGTTCAAGAAGAAAAGAAACAAAATTGGTTCAAGCTCTCAAAGTGTGCAGACTCACCAGAAAGATGTTAGCAAGAATGCAAGAGGAGACAAGACAAACAAGTATAATCCTTGTCCTGATTGTGGAAAATCAAATCATCTAGCCTTCAAGTGTTGGAAGAGACCGGATGTGGTGTGTAGGAAGTGTCATCAAAAGGGACACATGGAGGCAATATGTAAGAAATAAGCTACTTAAACTGCTACAAATGTGCAGGTTGCTGAAGAAGAAGAGCAGCTCTTTGTTGTCACACATGATCTTGCTAAAGCATATCCATTTGAGTGGCTGATAGATAGCGGATGCACAAGTCATATGACTCTAAATCCAAGACTATTCAAGTTTCTAGATCAGAATGTGAAGGCAAATGTGAAGGTGGGAAATGGAGACTGCATCCAAGTTGAAGGAAGAGTGGTGGTTGAGATCTCTACCAATAATAGAGTCAAGATCATCACTTATATGCTACTGATGCCCAAGATACAACACAATCCCTTAAGTGTGGCCCAATTGATTGAAAGAGATATGTCAGTACACTTTAAATCTCATGTGTGCAAAGTGTTTGATAAATCTGGCCAGGGAATACTCAGCACCAGGATGAAGAATAAAAGCTTTGCTGTGAGACCATAAGAGATACAACAAAAGGCACTGGTGAGTGATATAGTTGAGTCTAATCCTTAGCATAAAAGACTCGGACACTACCACTTGAAGGGGCTGGAAGCAATGTGGAAGAAAAGTATGGTTGATGATCTGCCAGCCCTCTCTTTCTGTCACTCATAATGTAAGGTCTATATGTTGGGTAAGCAAACTCGCGCTCTATTTACTAAGTCAAGCTGGAGGGCTAATGAGAAGCTTTAATTACTGCAAATGGACATATGTGGTCTAATGCTAGTAAAATCTTTGAATGGGAGCAGATATTTCTTGCTGATAATTGATGATTACTCAAGGTATTCCTGGATATACCGTCTTAAGAGCAAAGAAGAAGTTGCAAAGATGTTTAAGGAGTTTAAAATTCTGGTTGAAAACCAAACTAGATTGAGCATCAAGTCTATTAGAATAGACAATGGCTCAAAATTTATTTCTGACAAATTCCAATTGATTTGTAAAGATGTAGGTATCAAGCACCAGCTAATCACACCCTACACTCCACAATAGAATGGAGTGGTGGAGAGGAGAAACAGAACAGTGGTGGATATGCATGCTAGAAGACAAGAAGCTTCCTAAGGATCCACTATATGTTTTCTACTAAATAGTTGCATACTCAAGCTCTTGAAGATAAGACACCGCATGAGATGTGGTATGGAGTGAAGCCAAGGTTGAAAAACTTGAAGGTGTTTGGATCTCTCTGCTTTGCTCATATACCTCAAGCCAGGAGATACAAATTGGATAGCAAATCAAAACTTGCAATTTTTGTGAGATACTCTGAAGTCACTAAGGGATAAAAGTTGTTCTATCCAGCACTGAAGAAGGTGAAGGTAAGCAGGGATGTTTACTTCCTTGAAGATGAACATTGGACTTGGTCTGAAGGAAAGCAGATAAATGGAGAAGAGAGGTGGATTGTCAGGCTGCCTCCTGTCATTCTAGAAATTACAGAAGATCAGGATCAACTTGAGCAGGATGAGTTGGACTCTGAGGAGGAGCAAAATCCAGAGAACCAACTTAAGCATGATGAGTGGGACTCTGAGGAGGAATAAAATCCAGAGGTTCAAGATGATGATATAGACCATGTGCCAATAAGAAGAACAAGAAGTTTAGCAGAGGTTTATGAAAGAAGCACTGAAGCAATGCTGGAGCCTTCAAAGATCCAGGAAGCACTTCAAAACTTGAAATGGTTTGAAGCCATGAAGGAAGAAATTTTCATGATCAACAAGAATGAAACTTGGACTTTAGTAGACAAACCACCTGACAAGAGGGCCATTGGAGTCAAGTGGGTATTCAAAACCAAACTAAATCCTAATGGTTCTGTCAACAAACATAAAGCTAGACTAGTGGTGAAGGGGTATGCACAAGTAGAAGGAGTAGATTTTGAAGAAACATTTGCACCAGTGGCTACGATCAAAACTATCAAACTCCTCTTAGCACTTGCAGCTAAGAAAAGTTGGAAGGTACACCAAATGGATGTAAAGTCTGCCTTCCTTAATGGTGTACTGCAGGAGGAGGTTTATGTACAACAACTAGAGGGTTTTGTGATAGAAGGAAAGGAGGAGAACGTATACAAGTTGAACAAAGCACTCTATGGCTTGAAGCAAGCTCTTAGATGCTGGTATTCAAGAATTGATACATTTCTATTGGAGATCAACTTCAAAAGAAGTTGTAGTGAGCCAACACTCTATATAAGGCTACAACAAGATGACATTGCAGTAGTATCGATGTATGTGGATGAATTGTTGTTGATTGGAAGCTCCGAAGTTCAGATTGAGTTTCTTAAACAACAATTCAGTAGCACCTTTGAGATGACTAATTTGGTGATGATGAAGTATTTTCTGGGATTGGAAATACATCAACTTCAAGGATGCATAGCAGTAAGTCAGAAGAAGTATGTGTGTGATGTGTTAAAGAGGTTTAAGCTGGATCAGTGCAAGCAAGTTTCCACTCTCATTTGTCTGAAAGAGAAACTAGTTAAGAAAGAAAATGGAGATGAGGTAGAAAGCAAGAATTATAGAAGCATGGTGGGCTATTTGATGTATATTGCAGCTACTAGACCAGATATACTATATTCAGTTAGTGTGCTCTCTAGGTATTTGAGTAATCCTAGGAAGTAACACCTAGTTATTGTCAAGAGAGTGTTAAGGTATCTTAAGGGGACCACTGAAAATGGACTTCTACATGAGAAGACAGGTCGGTGTGAGCTTAAGTATTTTGTAGACAGTGATTAGGGTAGAGCAACACAAGATATGAAGAGTACTTCTGAGTATTGTTTGACATTGAGTTCAGCATGTTTTTCATGGAGTTCAAGGAAACAAGAATTGGTGGCTCTCTCGACTGCAGAAGCTAAATTGGTGGCAGCTACAGCAGCTTCTAAGCAAGTTATATGGGTCAAGAAATTGCTTGAAGATTTGCAATTTCACTTGACATCTGCTACTGTAGTGTATATTGACAATCAAGCTGCCATTTCTGTCTCGATGAATTCAGTCTTTCATGAGAAAATAAAGCATTTCAAGCTCAGGTATTATTATCTGAGGGATGTGCAGCAAGAAGGGGAGCTGAAGCTTGAGTATATCAACACAGAATACCAAGTTGCTAATTTGTTTACTAAAAGTTTTCATGTTTCTCGGTTTGAATAGTTGAGGAAGATGGTAGGTGTCAAGAAGCTAAATTTCAGAGCCAAGGAGTATGTAGAAGTAATGTCTCAAAAATACAAAAGAGTAGTTTAGTTGATTTTTTAGCATACAAGCAATGTATAGAATTAGTCTTAAGAAATTCAAGAAAGTTAGTTGAAGTTAGTTGTGTCAGTTTTTATGTTAAATAACAGTTAGGAGATTTAAAAGTTATAAATGCTTGTATTCACAAAAGTTGTACAGATCAATATACTCAATAAAACTCAACACACCACTGAGTTTTCTTCATCTACTCTTCTTCCCTCTTTTCTCTGTTTTCTTAAAGTAAACTTGTTACTACAATTTCTTTCTGTTCTTTATTAGCCAAGTTCAATAGCATAATCTTCAGTTCTTTAACGATAGATAGATAACAACAACACATTTCATGCAACTTCTCTGAAGAATTTATACATGTTGCTGGACCACGAAGAATGTGTCAAATGGAAGGCTCTTGTCCGAGCAAAAGTTGCTTGAAAATTGTTTCACAGAGACCTTTCTCATGAATCATCAGATGACCACCATCAGGGACTTCGCAGTACTCGATCCAAGGCAGCTTCTTGGCAACAAAACGCTGCAACTCAAATGGCACCAGCTTGTCTTCGTGACCTTCCCAGAGGTAAACAGATGCCTCGTTGCTGGGAAACGGATTCTTTAGCTCCATCGGATCGAATTCCCATCTCCCAAAATGCACCAATATGTCTCTGTGCAGCGATTCATGGACACCTTGTTGCCTTACTTTGTGCTGCAAATTACGAACCATAAGACCCTGAGTTTAGTTACCTCTGTTTCTGAAACATCTTGTGTTCATGACATGAAGAAGTTATACCTCATCAGGATTTGGAACTTGCGACATTTGCTTTATAGTTTGAACGTCTCGTTTGTTGGCTAGAATGGGATGTCTCTGCATGATTGAAGAATAAGGAAACAGCTTCTGGGTCATCCACCAGTATAGTAGCCAAGGAAAGCAATGTCCGATGGTGAGTTTCACTTGGTCTCTCCATAGCTGCTTCCTGAAACATTCCTTGGCCAGTTTTGGTGGAAACGAAGGCCACCAGAAATTAATGACTGGAACTACTAAAGTCGCTCCAGCTATTCTGCAACCAAGATGAGAATTTACAGTTCCTGACACATTATAGAATCCAGTATTGGAATCTACTCATTCAGATTGGTGAAATTTAGAGAACAAGATTGGCATACCTGTGGGGTATGTACTTGAGGCAAGCCCAGACGGAGTAAGTGCCAATGGAAACCCCAATCACATAAAACTTCGGTCCTAAATCCAACTGGTCAGCAAGTTCTTGAATATCAAATGCTTCACTCTTCACTGACCTTTTCGGGTTCGGATCACTTTCCCCATACCCTGCTCTGTCAAAGGTCAAGAAATAAAGACCCAACTCGTCCATAAACTCCTACAAATGCAAGTCTGTTAGGTCTCTCAAACATTATATTCTTACTAATCATTAATAATAAAGGCTGGTTGGTTCTTTTGAGTAGAGGGTCATCATCCTCACTTGAGATAGGGGCAAGTATATGTCCTTGGAGCTGTCAAAACCATGAACCAGAATGAGCTTATATTTAGCAGCTTCTTTTGGAACACCTGTCTCTCTGTAAGATAGATGCCTGCCATCACTGAGCTTGATTCTTGGAGACGTAACAGGAGGACCATTTGGGGATCCACAAATCCTTGGAGGAGGAGGTTTAATGCTTTTATAGCCATACACCAGAAACCCCACTGCCAAAACTGATGCAGCAACTGCCATTGGTAACATCTCCTAAGATAAAACAACAGGTAAGTGTTTATATAATGTGATCGTGCATTAATTGCTGAGTTCAACAGAACAAAAAGGATCAAAATCAACAAGGAATTCAGAGGAGAAAGTGAAGAAATTAAGATCATGTGGGACCGGTCAAGGATAGACTGGTAGGAGGATTGCACGTCCTCGTGCCAATCTCAACAACTGGTTGACTTCTGGTTGGAACAGTTATGATTGGAATCAAACTAACAATTTGGAGGAAAGTGGCTATTCAACTAGCAGTCATGAATTTACGATAAAATTATGTATTTGTGTTCTCAAAATTAATTAAAAATTTAATTATATAAAATTTGAGAAACCATTTTACAATTTTAAAAACTATTCATAACAGTATTTAATATTAACAAATATCGATATTTTAATGTACTCTTATGAGTTGATCGAATTTTTTTTTTTGAATACATAGGAAAAAAACACGAACAAAACTAACTAGCCGTTAGCTTTGGGGTACTGAACACCCTGCTGATCCCGCAAGAGGAACTCCATAAGGGACATGGGAGGTTTTGGGAGATAACGCATTCCTGGGCCGATGCGAACAGCGAGGGCGGCCAAGAAATCTGCACACTGGTTTCCTTCCCGTGGCACGTGCTGGATCTGAACTTTCCAGGCTCGACTGAGTAAATCCCTGGTACCTGTCAACAAAGAAAAATGCTCAGTAAAATTAGGTCGGGACGAAGAAAGAAGATTAATCATCTCTAGGGAGTCGGTTTCGACAATGACGCGTCGATACCCCAACTCCCAAGCCAGAGAGAGCCCGGAGTGAAGGCCCCATAGTTCAACGATTTGCGGGGATGCACGGTCAATATGTTGGGTAAATCCACCGCACCAGTGACCGACGCAGTCACGAATAAGACCCCCCTGAGGTAGCAATGGACGACCCGGGCTGATAAGCTCCATCTATGTTGAGTTTTACCCAGGGGTCCGGTGGTTTAGACCAACTAACGAGGTGACCTGTAGGGAGCTCTGAATCTGGGAATACACAGGTCTCCACTGCGCAGGCTCGGGCTATCCACTCAACGTAAGTCAAAACAGGTCTCGACCCATTCTCCGGCCATTCGAAATCAGCATAAAAAGAGACTCTTGTTTCTCCAGAGTTGATCGAAATTGAAACAGAAGCTATGCTGTTTTGCATGTCATTGAGGTGTATTGCCAACCTCTATCTGTAATCACACGGTTCATACATGTTGTTAAGAATGGTAGTTGGCTCGAAGCTTGATCTAAAGTTAGAAGATCGAGCCTAATCAAATCAGGATTTATGCTAAGCATAGGTTGAGGGATCAGTTTGAGATCTTCCCAAAAGTTTCATTTTCCTAACAATATATCAACGTCGTTTTAAGTCTTAAATAATAATCTAAATAACACAAATTTAATTATACTTCAAGTCGAGTCCTAAACATATCAATTATGAACGTTCATGTCGTGTTTTAGTTGATCAAGAGTAGGTAGGTCGTTGTAGTTAACATACTTGAACTCGAGAACATGTATATTTAGGTACAACAACTACGTAGTTTAGGTACTACATCATTGTTATGACTATGAATGACCCTTGTTAAGTATATAACACTAAAGACAAATAGGATGGATGAATCCCGAATTTCATTCTGCTTGTCAGGAATCTCACATCGGACAATTATAAGAGCATTCAATAATTTATAATAATATGCAAACCTCCTCTTCTTGAGCTAGCTTTTGGGGGGTGAGTTAGGCACTTTCTAACATGATATCAGAGCCAGGTTGTCTCGATAGTTTGAGACGATGCCCGGTTATGTCCCTTTGTCCAATATGTCCATCAGATGTCCAGTCTTGCTCTGGATTGAGGAGGATGTGTTAGGAATCCTATATCGGACAAGTATAAGATCATTTAACAATTTATAATAGTATGCAAACCTCTCCCTCTTGAGCTAACTTTTGGGGGTGAGTTAGGCACTTTCTAACACCGTCGTCCCTTTGATCGAACAGTTCCTTTACAATTTTTATGTTAACATCGCTCACAGGTGTGACTTTTTTTTAACTTATTAAGTATAGTTTTTGTTATTACAAAGGTATATTAAAAATATTTTATTTTTTGTCATTTTAATTAAATATAAATTATATATAATTAATTTATTAATTAAAATATAATTAATTGACTGAATAATTAAAATAAAAATAAATATTATTATTCATTATTATTTTTTGTTAACTTTTAGGAGTCGTATATTATTTTTTTTTATTTTTGACTCATAATAATTAATATATAGTTAATTAGTAGGTGTGTTGAATCAATTAAGTAATATTTAGTATATATGTTACTAATGATAATAATTATCTAATATATAGTTAATTAGTAGATGTGTTGAATCAATTAAGTAATATTTAGTATATATGTTACTAATGATAATAATTATCCCGTATATTTTTTGCGAGTTTAAATTAATAATAACTTAACAAACTTAATAATTAATTTATAAACAAAATATATTTTAATAAATCAATTAATTTATTATATTCTAATTACTAGTAATTATATCAAAATTAATTAATTAATATTATTTAAGTATATTTAAATTATAGAATGATAAAATATTCACTCTATACTTATTTAAGTAATCAATCTATTAATTATAATTTAAGTAGTAAATTAATTATATATAAATCACACTTAATTAAAAATGACAAAAATATATGGAATGGGTCATGACTAACATATATACTAAATATTAATAGATACTAATTAACGAAATAATTATATTTTATTTAACTCATCAATTAATCATCCTATCAAGATAAGTTAAATTAATGGAATAGTTAATAATTTCATAATTAATGAACATCAATGAGTAAACAAAAATATTATAAATTTAGAAGGTTTTATGTCACGGGTATGACATGTTACACCCGACCGCTCTGATACCACTTTTGGTTGTTTTTGGGCTATTTTTATTTTATAATACTATCCTTATAGAAAAATTTTCATTCTCTGTAACTTCTATTTATCAACAAGAATCAGGATTACCTTTAATATTAGGAAATAATTTTTTAAAATTATATAATCCCTTTTATCAGTATTTACATTATATTACACTAAGAACTCCGAATATCAACAATCTAAATCAAAAATCAATCATTCTTAAAATTCCTATTTATCATACCACTTATTTTCAAAAATTACAGACAATAATAAACAAATTAGATTCTTTACAATTCTATCTACCCAGCAATATGTCTATCCAATTAGAAATTGATACCTTATTAGAAAATGTTTGTAGTGAAAATCCTTTAGATCCCATTAAAAATCATAATAAACAACTCATAGAAATAGAACTTATATACAACAATTCTTAGGAATTTTGAATTATATTTCTGACCAAGGTTTCTTTCGCAATTTAGCTAAAGAAAGAAAACAATTACAATTAAAATGTAGTACAAAAGCTCAATGGATTTAGACTGATGCAGATACCAAAGCCATGAGGAAACTCAAAGCTTTATGTATGGATTTACCAATGTTATATAATTATCTTCCAATGGATACACTCCTAGTACAAATTGATGCCAGTATAGATACATGGGCAGGATGCCTTTTGGCACAACTACCCAATCAAAAGAAATATCATTTATGCAAATATATCAAAGGGACATTTAATCCCACAGAATATAAATATCCTATGCATGAAAAAGAAATGTTAGCTTGTCTCAAAACTTTGAGAAAGTGGCGTATAGTTATATTGCTGGTTAAATTTAAAATTCAAACGGATTCAAAATATCTATGTGGATTCATTCATTACAATATACACAACAATTATAACCAAGGAAGACTCATAAGATGGCAGCTTGAGCTGAACCAGTATCAGTTTTCTATCCAATATATCAAATCTTCTAACAATTTTCTTGCAGATATATTAACCAGAGAATGGAAGCAGTCCTCCAATCTAGAAGATGCACTAGCCTAGAAAAAACTCGAGTTGATAAACCTACAACAACAGATTGGCACCATTACAAAAGACATCAATCAACTAGAACTTACTATTCAAGTCTTGATGTAGAATACCAAAGATCAAAATACAACCCAAAGGGAAGCTACTACTATACCTATACCTATCAATACTTCTACTACACAACCCATTCCTTTAATCACACCACAACAAATTATCAAACCAACTCCAAGTACACCCGCTTAAAAACTAGTAAATGAAGCTGAATCCAAAACCTATGTCATCTACAATGGACCTATGGCAGGCCTTTACGATGCATGACACAAAGCAGCTGTACATATAACACAAAGATCAGGTATTTTACATAAAAGTTTTACATCCAAAGCTGAAGCTGAAAAGGCTTTTGCAGAATATAGACAAAATAATCTAGGGTTACGACCCCAATATAAACAAGTATTAGAAGCACCTCCTTCTAGTACTACCACCAAAATGCACTCACTGGGAAAACCCATAAGTCTAGATCGTATTAATGCAATTCCATCCAAAGCTTTACAAATTGAAGCCCGAAAATTGACCTCCGAAATGTTTTTCGATTGTTTCTAAAACCTTAATTCATAGACCGAAGACCACAAAGTGCACCAATATTACCCACAAAATCGAGGTAAATATGGACCAAAAGCAATCATTCTTCCAAAAACCGACCCTTTGCCTACCTATCTCCTCTTTCAAAGCGGACATGTAGAAACCATATATTTAACCAGCCTCAACATCCTTTCTCAATTTCCCACTGACTTTGTTCAAGCTATCAAAAACTACAAGGATAGATTTGCAAAGGATAGAGAAATCTATATTAAGATCTGGAGTAGTTATCCCATCTTCCGAGAAAACGATACAATCATCAATGCATACATTATTTTATCCAGAATTGCACTCCTCATAATAGGAATCAGCAATGGCATATACCCCGCAATTGACATACCACCAAATCACCAGTTGGATTGGGAGACAATAAATCAATTCAATCTTAATTGTCTTGAAGGAGTTTATCTCCAAGCAGCTCAAATCAATGCTGAATCCACCATTAGAATCAACTATAAAGGATTCAATTTACTCATAGTTTCATCTTATAAAGCTACAGTACAACCAGACACTTTACAACTGATTAAACAATTTATGATGCCATTTATCAACATGGAAGGCATGTTCTAGACATTGACCGAAGCATGGAAATACGCTATCTGTCATCAAATGCAACTACATGGAGAACACAAATGCAAATATTGTCCTTCTACTGCTCAGATAGACAACACAGGATCACTTGAAGACATTATTGAAGAATAAAGTTACCTAACAATACAGACAAATTGAAGCTGAAAAAAATGTAGCCATCAGTAGAGGAATCTGCTTTTAATTTTACTGTTCTTTTACCTTTTCTTCTTTTGATGTACATTATTAGCATCTTTTTGCTTTTACTTTAGCATCTTTACTTTAGTCTTTTTTGTCAGCCAGTTGTTTTGGCTCTTTCTTTCTTCGTTTGCCTATATAATGTAAGTAGCTGAGCCCAAAGGCTCTCATGAAATAAAACACTCTTTTAGTACTTACCTTATTCTCTCTCTAAGCTGTGAAGCCTACATATTGGCGTAAGCGATTCCAGAGAAATAGGTATGTCTAAATTGTGTTTATTTTATCACTATGTATCATTATACATCACTATGAATACTTGTTGTCGCATTCATCATTTTTACTCAGCACTTACTTGATAACTTAATATAATGAACAATGTTTTACCTTATTTTGATTAAAAAAACGACATTTAAAAGAATTGTATGACCTATCAACGAGATAGTCATTATTCTCATGTAATTGAACAAAATCAATTTTATATCGAACAAACACCAGTAACTCCTTTTAATCAAAATGATATATCTCATAGTTTTTATGTTATTTTTTACTTTCAAACATTACAACTATTAAATAAAAGAAAAAGAAAAGAATTATTGAGGAAATTAAACAACTTATAGACTAATCTTTTGTTTTCTTTATCTCAGATATGAATTCCAGTTAATTTGAACGCAAACACTATTTAAAAAATGCCATTAGAGACACTTACGAACGAGAAGAAAAATTGGATGCAATGCTTGCTAGATATCATGCACAACTAGAAAAAGCTTCTAGTAATCTTGATGCAAGAATCTATCGACAGATGTATGAAACTAATGGAATGATTAAGATGGCTATAGATCTTAAAGTATTAGTTATTGAAACAAGGAAGTTTTATGAAGGCATAATTAAAAAACTTCTTGATTAAAATTTTCTTGTATTTTTCCTTGTACTGTTTCTGTTTATAATAAAAGTTCAGTTATTATGAATTACTCTGACTTAAAATCCACCCTTAAAACTTAAATTAAAAATAGTTATGAAATAGCAGAGAATCATAAATTTTGGATTAACAAATATGAAGTCAAATTAGAAAAAGCTCGACAACAGAATAATACAGAAAGAATATTCCAATTAACTCAAAATTTGTATATAATGAAACATGTTCAATATAATAATAGACAAAATCTAAAACATGATCTTAAGGATATTTCAAAATTAATTTGCTAATATTAATAATGCATCATTCTTACTTGCTAGCCATTTCCATTAATTATGAATTACCAATTATACTTGTTATATCCATTATTTCCATTCTTTATGCTTTACCAATTATGCTTTTTGTTTTAGTTACTTTCTTTACATATTATCCCAATAGATTTGGATATATGCCTTTTCTTAGATCAGTATTTAGACAAGGATTTACTAATAGATTATTATATCAATTATATCGTGACTGGGTATTTATACAACCATTTCTTATTCAAGAATTAATAGACCAAAATGAACAATGGATTTTAGATAAGTATGGACTTGATAGACCTAGAAAAATTTATGTAACTTCTACTAATGACTTCACATCCCTATAATTGTTCCATCTGTAATCAACCAACAATTTGTTCTATTTGTCAACAATTACAAGAACATATCGAATGTATAGAACATTTAAAACATCAACATTTTGTAGAAATTAACTATTGGACACACCAATATAATTACCTTAGAAGAATGATAACTAATCTTCAAACTCTACAACCTATTCAGGAAACCTTAGATTTAGAAAGACAAATACATCAGTTTTATACACAACAGTTAAATCATTATGAAAGAACATTACATGATCATAAAATTAGTAACCCTTGGCGTCTACATGACTGAACAAAAACAAGATTGTGATCAAAATATCTTAGGTGTAGATAAAAATATCTTAGATGTAGATAATTTAGAACTATACGAGGCTCAAGGAATTTTTCATATTAATACTCTTTTATCAAATGATAAACAAAAAAAATTGCAAAAACACAATTAAACTTAAAAGCTGGACAAGATATTCAAAAAACAATACTCAAAAAGGTTTAGATTGTAAAAATATTATTTATTTTGAACAAATAGTTCATGAAACATCTATTCGTATAGATCAATGTAATGGACATATACGAATCAACCTAATTGATCAAAAACAAATCTTTAAACAATTACAAAAAATTCCTTTAGAAAAACGAATCAAAATAAGATACATTCATCTCTCAACTATTCAAATTTTATTAAAATCCACTTTTCAAGAAGGAATTGATTCACTTATAAGAATGGCTATAGTTGATGAACAAATGACAAATTTAAATAATCAAGTTATAGGAGTTATGAATGGAAACTTAGCTTATGGAAAAATAAAATTTAACACTCGATTAAAATTAGGAATACCATTAAAATCATATAATTTAGATGACCCTATAACCATAGCTTATAAATTTTATAAAGAAAATTTAATGACCGCTGGACAATTTCCTTTTTCAATCACTTATCAAATCAGTTATGCTTTAACAAACTCTCATCATAGTATTGAATTCCAAAATACTGATAAAATTTATATTGATCAATTATTTAATGGCGTTGCAAAAGTAGGAACAAATTTTAGAACTAAATTAAGAACTTTACCAGCTATACAATATCCTATCCAACTAAACTCTCTTATCAATAGAAGACATTCACTTTCAGATATACCATCTTCTTCTTCCACTCCTTTACTTAGATCTCATTCATTAAAAATAGAGCGACCTATTCGATTTTATGAACCTAAAAACATCACAAAAGAACGACCAAATGTTAGAATCACTAATCCAATTTTTTCAGCCCCTTCAGTAATAGAAACATCAATACAATTGGATGATCTTAAAAATCAAATTACAGATTTAACCACTTACCTTAAGCATACATTATGAGTGTAACTCAAGAGATAAAAGAAATTAAAGAACAATACAAACAACTAGAAATCCAAATCACATAATTAATAAAAAAGCAAACAAAAACATTACAATTAGTAATTGAATTATTCAATGAAAATAAACAACAAAGCGAACAAATTAAAAATTTAGAGCAATTCCTAAGATTGGTATCAGAGCCTAAACCAAAAATAACAACAATAACAAGACCATGGAGACTCTAAATGAAATTCCAAATATAATCGAATATACAGAACCAGTCAATATTGAATCTTTAGAAACAGTTGAAAGGCATATAAAAAATCAGTCAACAAAAATCACACAATTAGTCCAACAATTAACTTTACAACCCACAGAAAAAATACATCAAATAACTGATAAGGATGAAATCATTTACGGTTATGAATCAGATGAAGATCTTTTTATTGAAGAAGACCAACCTGAAAGTAGTAGAGGAAAAGATCCCATAGTAAAAAAATGAACAACAATCAAAACATTCAGGTAAACGTAAAAAAGAACCACAAAATCCTATTAATTGGACTACTGATAACAATGAATTTTTAAATCAACAAGGATATTATCAAAAAGGTAGTAAAATAAAGAAGTATCCTTTAGAATATATACCAAAACATATTTCTGTAAGTTCAGACAGTACTCTCAATATTTATTGTGTTACAAATCCAGAAGAACTAATTTTAGATTGGGCAAACAAAATGCAATTATTATTACAAATTGATAAACCTTTTGGAGATATCATCAATAAAAATTCATTATGGAATTTTATTACATATAAAACTATGGGAATAGTACAATGTTTTCTATTAGATAATGAAGCAGCATTACAAAACACATCTCATTATAGAGATGCAAATAGTGATAGTACAATATTTTACACAGTCGCTACATAAATATATAAAGAATTTATAGGCAAGGATATTATTTCCCATAAAAGTGAAGCATCTGTCGCAGATAGACTAAAAGCCCTTTGGCATTTAAATAATATAAAAATATGTGACCTATGTTACTTAGAAAATTATATATGTGAATCTAAAAGATACTATTACAAATTACCTCAAAGTGAACAAGAAATGTATATTCATGTATTTATACAAAAATTACCTTACCCAATGAATCAAAAAGTAGAAGAAAGATTTCAAGAAAAAAGAAATGAATTAAAAATTGCATATAATTTAGGGGGAGCTATATTCACTACACAAGAAGTATTAGCCGAACAATGCCTAAAAACCCAATTACGAAAAACATTAAAACATAAGAAACTTAAACTCTACTGTTCCAAAAATGCAGATGTACCACAACAATATGGTTGTGATGAACCCATCAAACGACAGTTTAAATCAAAACACAATAGAAGACATCGATTTAAGCCATATAAATATTATAGATGGAAAAGATATCCTTCACCTTATTATAAACAAAGACCTTTTCGACCTTATAGAAAACATTTTAGAAGAAGAAAATATAGACAATTTAAACCTAAAAGACAAGATTGTCCATAAAAAAAGAAAAATTGTAGATGTTGGCTATGCAAAGAAGAAGGACATTATGCAAATACATGTCCAAAAAGAAAAAATCCACTTCCAAAATATACAAAAAACCTTAATATTTTACAGTCAAAAATATTAGAAGAATTAGAACCCATAGAATCTAAATATAATACTTAAAAGATGGGATAACTACTCCAGATCTTAATAGTGATTTTGTTTCACATCCATATTGTTGTGGTACTTCTGCACATAGTTGGAACAACATGGTTGAATATCTTTATGTCGTAATGTACATTGTAATTTTGATTCAAAACATTGTTCTGCTAAATTTTCTTGAGTGACAAGAATAGCTCCACCAAAATTATAAGCAACTGCTCTAGAAACTCTTTTTTTCTTGAAATGTGACTTCTACTTTTTGCTTCATTGGATGGGGTAATTTATGAATAAATATTTGAATATATGTCTCTTGTTCGGGTCCAGTTAATTTGTAGTAGTATTTTTGAAATTGACATACATATTCTTCTAGATGACAAATATTACATATACGCATATTATTTAAATGCTATAGAGCTTTTAATCGCTCGTTATTTGATGCGTCTTGTTTAAAGGTAATTTTTCCTAAAAATTCTTATAAATTTGTCCTGCTATGAATTCAAATGTTTCCATGTTATTAGAGGTTTGTTGGTATGCATTTGTATTTTAAAATGCATCAACATTATCTAATAAGAATGATTGTACGATTCTAATTGTTTTATAGGTTATAAAATTCCATAATCATTCTTTGTTTTGTAATTCGCCAAATGGTTTTTCAATTTAGAGTAATAATTGTATTTTATTTGTCCATTCAATGAGTAATTTTTCTAGTTGTAAAACACAATCAAGATTTAGGATTCCATCAGGACTTAAAGAAATGTGTTTTGGTGTATATTCAATAGGATATTTTCGTACTTTGTGATCCTTTTCTATAATATCCATAATGATTTTAAAAGTCATCTGATCTCCATTGATATGACTCTTGTTGATCCTTTTTTCATTTATGACTCTTGTTGATCCTTTTTTCATTTATCTCCACTTACATGTTCTCTTTTTACATGTTGACTTCCTACTTGTGATTCTCTAGATTTACTACTTTCGGGTTGATCTTCATCTATATAGATTTCTTCATCTGATTCATAACCATAAATAATTTCATCTTTATCGGTTTTATGATGTAATTTTTCCTCTGGTTGTAAGGTTAGTTTTTTGACTAATTGCGTAATTTATGATAATTGCGAATGTATGTTTCGTTCAACTTCTTCTAATGATTATGGTTGGCTATTATCTAGAGAGTTTAAGGTCTCTATGGTTTTATTAATGTGAAAGGTTTTGGTGTTGGCTCTAATACCACTTTTGGTTGTCATTTCAGTCAGGCATCTTTGCCTTTAGGTTGTCATAAGGAATCTCTTTTTCTTTTATTGGCCACAATGTTTTTGACCCTTTTTCCTTTGCTCTGTCTATATAATGTAAGTTAAGAGTCTTCAGTTCTCATGAAATAAAAGACCTTCTCTTAGTTCCTACCAAACTCTCCCTCAGCTCTCAGCCTACGGATTGGCGTTTAAACGATTACGGAGAACAAGGTATGCAACTATTAGACGTTCTTGTTTCATCACTCATATATCTATTTTACAACCATTACCTAAAACTTATCATTATTTTTCTATATGCCAGTTCTATTGCTTTTCCGAATTATCAATTGCATGAATTCTTACGTGACTGTAGAATCCATAACTTTAATCCATTATTATTTCAACATTTATTAGATGTATTATTAGATCCCACTGTTTCTTATAATAATCTTGACTAACTCATTGTTTCACAACACAGAGATGAATTCAAGCTATTTTGAACGAAAACGCACTTTAAAAGCACTCCTTAAAGAAACCTATAAAATAGAAGACCATTTAGACGGATTACTTATTAGATATCATGCCAGGAATAAACAAGCACATTCAAGTCACGATGCAAGCAGATATGCCCAGATGTATGACACTAGTGGACTCATAGAATTAGCAAATGAGTTAAAAACTTTTGTACAACAAACTAGACAATATTACCAAAATCTCATAAAGAATCTAATTGATTAAATTTTCTATATCTTACATATTTTCAATAAAAATATTTTCATTTATGCCTTATTTTGAGACCAAAGCCATGCTAAAACATTTGATCAAACATTGTTATGAAATAGAAGAAAGACGAAATAAATGGATCCAAAGATATGAAAACTATCTAGAATTAGCCAAGATAAATCATAATTTCCAGCTAGAATTTGAAGCCACTTAGATGATTCACTTTCTAAAACATATCAGCACAAATAATCGTCGAAATAGAAAAGAATTTGTCAAAGAAATAAATTTTCTTATAGATTAAAGTTTTATTTTCAATAAAATGGTTTTTTACATTATGTTCCTCCAGTTTATATCTATGTTAATACTATTGATCATTCTTGCTTTATTTTATGCTCAACCATTTATATTTATGATGATTACCTATTTCTTATGTTTACATCCTGTCGTGATATTAGATTTTTTATATACATGCTTTATTAATGGCTTTACTTATCAACTTAGAAAATATTTATGGTGTAGAGTCTTTAATTTAAATTTCGCTACTACATTTGATATATATAGCCTCTATTAATGACTACCTGTCCTATTTGTATATGACAAAATCTTCATCAAACAAACAAAAAGATTCAATTATATTAGACGTAGATAATTTATAATTAACTGAATCTTTGGTAAATTAGTACATGAAACACCCATTAGAATAGATCAATGTAATGGACATATTCGAATTAGTTTAATTGATCAGGAATAAATTCCAAAACAATTACAAAAAATCCCAAATGAAAAATGATCAAAAATTGGTTATATTCATTTATCATCCTTTTAAAATCCACTTTCCAAGAAGGAATAGATTCACCAATAAGAATGGCAATAGTCGATCAAAGAATGAACAATTTAAATGATCAAATAATAGGAATCATGAATGGAAACTTAGCATATGGAAAAATAAAATTTAATACACATTTAAAATTAAGAATTCCTCTAAAATCACCTAATCTCGATGACACAGTTACAATAGCATACAAATTCTATAAAGAAGATTTAATGACTCAAGGACAATATCCTTTTTCTATTACTTATCAAATCAACAAATTCTCATCATAGTATAGAATTTAAAAATACTGATACAATTTATATAGATCAATTATTTACTGACGTTGCCAAAGTAGGAACAAATTTTCGAACAAAATTATAAACCTTACCTGTAATACAATATCCAATCATAAGTCCATCAATAAAAAGAAGACATTCTTTTTCGGAACAAACATCTTCTTCCACAACCTCTCCATTATTAAAATCATAATCCTTACGTTTATCCAAACCCCATTCGGTTTCTAGAACCTGGACAAAATATAGAACAAAATATTAGAATTACCGATCCTATTATCCCTAATCTTACAATAGAAAATTCAATAAAACTCGAAGACATTAAAAATCAGATCACTGATTTAACTACTTATATTAAACATACATTATGAGTGTTACACAACATATTAAGGAAATACGGGATCAGCAAAAGAATTTAGAAATCAAAATTACTGAATTAATACAAGTTTAATCTGTACAGTACAAATAATTCAACAATTAATTAACGAAAATCAACAACAAATAGAAATTATTCAAAAATTAGAACAAAGACTAGACAAAAAATTGAACAAAACAAAAATAGCCCAAGAACAACCAAAAGTGGTATCAGAGCCAACACCAAAACCTATCACATTAATAAAACCATAGAGACCTTAAACTCTCTAGATAATAGCCAACCAGAATCATTAGAAGAAGTTGAACGAAACATACTTTCGCAATTATCATAAATTACGCAATTAGTCAAAAAACTAACCTTACAACCAGAGGAAAAATTACATCAAATAACCGATAAAGATGAAATTATTTATGGTTATGAATCAGATGAAGAAATCTATATAGATGAAGATCAACTCGAAAGTAGTAAAGCTAGAGAATCACAAGTAGGAAGACAACATGTAAAAAGAGAACATTTAAGTGGAGATAAACGAAAAAATGATCAACAAGAGTCATATCAATGGAGATCAGATGACTTTTTAAATCATCATGGATATTATTAAAAAGGATCCAAAGTACGAAAATATTCTATTGAATATACACCAAAATACATTTCTTTAGGTCCTGATGGAATCCTAAATTTTGATTGTGTTTTACAACCAGAAAAATTACTCATTAAATGGACAAATAAAATACAATTATTACTCCAAATTGAAAAACCATTTGACGAATTAGAAAACAAAGAATTATTATGGAATTTTATAACCTATAAAACAACTGGAATCTTACAATCATTCTTATTAGATAATGCTGATGCATTTAAAAATACAAATGCATACCAACAAACCTCTAATAACATGCAAACATTTGAATTCATAGCTGGACAAATTTACAAAGAATTTTTAGGAAAAGATATCCTTTCCTTTAAACAAGAAGAATCAAACAACGAGCGATTAAATAATATGATTATATGTAATATTTGTCATCTAGAAGAATATATATTTGAATTTAAAAAATACTACTACAAATTAACCAGACCTGAATAAGAGACATGTATTCAAATATTTATTCAAAAATTACCCTATCCAATGAATCAAAAAGTAGAAGCCACATTTCAAGAAAAAAGAGCTACTAGAGGTGTTGCTTAGAATTTAGGTGGAGCTATTCTTGTCACTTAAGAAATTTTAGCAGAACAATGTTTTGAATCAAAATTACAACGTACATTACGACATAAAGATATTCAACCTTGTTGTTCAAACTATGCGGAAGTACCACAACAATATGGATGTGAAACAAAATCACTTGTTTATGAAAAGAAAAAGAAGAAACCATATAAGTCTTATAGATGGAAACAATACCCTCGCAATTATTACAAAAAACGACCATATATCCCTTATAAAAAACAATTTAGACGATATAAATATAGACAATTTAAACCTAAAAGAAAGGATTGTCGACAAAAGAAAAAATCTTGTAGATGTTGGTTATGTAAACAAGAAGGTCATTACGCAAATACATGCCCAAAAAGGAAAAATCCAACTAATAAATATATAGAAAAACTTAATATATTAAACTCAACAATTCAAGCAGATTTAGAACCAATCGAATCTAATTATAATACAAATAGGGCAGGTAGTCATTAATAGAGGCTATATATATATCAAATGTAGTAGCAAAATTTAAATTGAAGAATCTGCACCATAAATATTTTCTAAATTGATAAGTAAAGCCATTAATAAAGCATGTATATAAGAAATCTAATATCTCAACAGGATCTAAGCATAAGAAATAGGTAATCATCATAAATATAAATGGTTGAGCATAAAATAAAGCAAGAATGATCAATTGTATTAACATAGATATAAACTAGAGGAACATAATGTAAAAAACCATTTTTATTGAAAATTAGACTTTAATCTATAAGAAAATTTATTTCTTTGACAAATTCTTTTCTATTTCGACGATTATTTGGGCGGATATATTTTAGAAAGTGAATCATCTGAGTGGCTTCAAATTCTAGCTGGAAATTATGATTTGTCTTGGCTAATTCTAGATAGTTTTCATATCTTTGGATCCATTTATTTTCGCTTTCTTCTGTTTCATAACAATGTTTTAGCATGGCTTTGGTCTCAAATAGGTCAGATATAGAAAATTTAATCAATTAGATTCTTTATGAGATTCTGGTAATATTGTCTAGTTTGTTGTACAAAAGTTTTTAACTCATTTACTAATTCTATGAGTCGACTAGTGTCATACATCTGGGCATATCTGCTTGCATTGTAACTTGAATGTGCTTGTTTATTCCTGGTATGATATCTAATAAGTAATTCGTCTAAATGGTCTTCTCTTTCATAGGTTTCTTTAAGGAGTGTCTTTAAAGTGCATTTTCGTTTAAAATGGCTTAAATTCATCTCTGTGTTGTGAAACAATGAGTTAGTCAAGATTATTATAAGAAACAATGGGATCTAATAATAAATCTAATAAATGTTGAAATAGTAATGGATTAAAGTTATGGATTCTACAATCGCATAAGAATTCATGCAATTGATAATTCTAAAAAGTAATAGAACTGGAATAGAGAAAAATAATGATAAGTTTTAGGTAATGATTGTAAAATAGATATATGAGTGATGAAACAAGAACGTCTAATAGTTGCATACCTTGTTCTCCGTAATCGCTTAAACGCCAATTCGCAAGCTAAGAGCTGAGGGAGAGTTTGGTAGGAACTTGTTGGACCAATGGTGGTTGACAAATTAAATTCCACTTGTGTTTTGATAATAATAAAATGTATAGAATTGGTTAAGAAATTATTTCAGGTGTTGTGGATTGAAA
>JANVCQ010000231.1:3709733-3727684 GCA_025531925.1 Erythroxylum plowmanianum
TACTAATTTGAATTAAACCAGTCCAAGAAAATAAATATATAAATACTATTTTATCATCGTAATATTGATATTTATTACTTAATTTAAAATGATTTGATGTCTTAATTTAAAATGAGTAATAGAATTAACTTGTTAATATTATTCAAAAATTATATAAAATTGTAATATATATATATAATTATATTATAAAAACATTTTTATTAAATTATTATTTGTTTTTATATAATAATTTAAGATAATTATACTTCTTTTGGTGATAAAAGAACTATCAAATAATTAAATATTATTAAAAAATAAAATAAATTTGTAAATATTAAATAATCAACTTTGAAGCTTGATCAATTAAACCCAAATACTACATTAAATTAAAGATTAAAATATAAGTATCCTGTAGCTATAAATTAGACATTGAACATTAATATTAACTATGATACAAGATGAATCAAACCATACAAGACAAAATAAAATAGAATTGAAATTATTGTACGATTCATTAATATCAACAATAAATTTTAATTGTCCAAGACAAGTTATACTCTTACTTTCAAATTATATAATAGCTGTCCAACTCTCTTTCCTTTCTCTTTTTTATTTATATCCTGATTTATATATTAATAAATAATGTAGAAATAAAAATAGCTAATTTATATGTATAAATTAAGATTAAATAAAAACTACACTAATGGTTTTTATTAATGGTTCTACTTCTATTAAAGCAATCTCTAAACAAGCATATATGCATGCATTAACTTTAAGAAAGGGTATAGTTGAATTTTACTACATTTCATTTTAGCTGATGGACGAAAACGCTCATATATTGCAACGTTTTCATTTTCAGCTGGTTAGCTTCAATAAGCTTATTGAAAAGCTACTCTCCAAACGTTGTTATTAGCTGTTTGAAAAGTCAAACAGCTAACATCCACCAATCAGCTGAAAAAACAGTTGATTGGTTAGTGTCCAAACGAGTCCTATATGCCTTTGCAGCCAATCAATTAGATGCAAATTAATGTATGACATTATTTTAATTAATAAAAAAATCTTTATTTATCTTTTTGTATTAATTTAATTAATATTTTATGTTTTAATATTAAAGACAAAATCTCAGGAATAATTACTATATAATTAAAATTATGATAACATCATAATTATGAGATTCAATTTACACTTATGCTTTGTTCCTAAATGTTCCTAATTGTAGTTTCATCAAGACGGGATATTGCTGAAATGATAAAACTAGACATATTATGTTTCTTTCTTATGAAAAAAGTAATTAATCTCATAAATTAAAGTATGGAGATACTTAAATTAATGTGTGGGTGATTATTAGAAAATAAGTCACCGAACTAACCACCCGATTATGAGAAATCCGAATGAAATATTACTTACGTGTCTGTGAATTATCTCATAATGATGGTTGTTTAATTGATCCTTAGACTTGAGATTATCAAGGTATCTCGTATGAGAATTACTATATTTTGATACTACTTATGAATCGTCCTAGGATAATTCAGTCGATAGTAATTGGATATAATATGAATTATGTGGAGATAATTGAGTAAGTCAATATAAGATTTATCACTCTAAAGTAATTAGAGAGAATATTATACTGTTCTTGATTAGTAACGATTTATATAATTCTCTGGCCAAAGTGAATTGATATTTAAAAATGCATTTTTAATTTTTAATTATAAATCAATCACTAATTAGCAAGAACGAATATACTGGACCAAAAGAGTAGACACTATATCCATACTTTGTCCAATTAGAATATTGAATGAAAAAATGATTAAATTATACATTATAACCATGCATTGATAGGTTAAGTCAATCACTTTGACATTCCTGATATTTAGGTAATCATGACATGTTGAATTATGAATTGTTTAATTAGAGAATTAAAGATAAATTAAAAGAAGTTTTAATTTATCTAATTCTAATTATGAATTAGAATTATAATTTATAATCGCTCAATTTATTACGAACCTAATGAGTCATACATTAAAGAACAATTTGTGAAAGAAAAACAAATTTAATTAAGTTGATTATAAAGTTTGAGAAACTTTAGGAATCAAATATGAGATATTTGATTTTATTAAAATTAAATTAATTATAATCATAATTTGATTTTAATTGTAATTAAAGAATTTAATTTTAATTAAAAACCCTAATGATTTTTATTTAAATAAAGGAAGAACATTTAGAAGTTAGCATTTTGTCTTCTTCCTCTCAAAACAATATTGAGAATTACTATATGGATACCATCAGAGATTGGACAATTGAACAGCTCGTGATTGACAAATCGGAAACAGGTTCAAAGGTTTTTCAACGGAAATGCAAAATGTATGATTTCTTATTTGAATTCATGTTTTATTCAAGTTAATTCAATTATCGGGATCCGTGTGGAATCTATAAAATTGTTTATTTTTTCACTATGCCCATGATTCGATCATGGTTGGATTCCAACAATGGTATCAGAGCCTTCGTTTACTTGCTTAACTTGGATTAGGTGCTTGATTGTTGTTGATTTTGATAAAAATTTATGTGTTATGCTTCTGGTTTTGTCTTTCTCCGAAGCTATTCTTTTGTCTATATCTAGAAATTGTTTCCTTGCTTTTGTGTTTTGAGTTCTGAAAATATATGTGCTTGCATTTACTGTGTATGTATTTCATGCGATAAATTAAATCAGATGCCCACATATTCATTCAAAAACTTATTTTGCAATTATGTAAATTGTTTCTTGTTATTTATCTATGTTGAAGATGTAATCACGACTTAACTCTTGAAAGCCTTGATTTTTCAATTCTAAAAATTAGGTTTTATATGCACATGTATTGTACTGTTGTGTATTTTTAACTTGGAAATTGGTGGCTTTCTCTTTGATCTTTGCGTTTTCTAAACAAGACTGCATTTTAATTTATGGAACGTTATGCATATTTGGTGAACAGATGGGCGATAATCGCCCATCTATATGACTATCGATCCTGTGGGTCGCTCATTAGGCGTCACTCGACCCCACAGCTAGTGCCATGGAGGGTGTCATTGACGGTGAGAGAGCCGACCGTTGTAGTTTAAGCAAGGTGCTTTGTGTGAGTGACGTGGAGCATTACCCGAAGGGTCGGAAGCATTTGAGTGACATGGTGAGTTGCAAACATTACCCGACAATCGGGTAAATATGGACACACGAGGGAGTGTGGGTGTTGGTTCTATGACACTTTGGGAGCAGAAAATAGGGGAAAATTTTTGGAGAAGATGACTTGACACACCCATCGTTCAAGAGCACTGTTGCTTACAAACGTGATTGGCGCGTGCGGTCTTTTGACTGCGGGCGCATGCAACACGTCAAACAGCCTTCTCACATTGTTTTACTTGTTTTTAAATTAAAAAACATAACTTATTAAATTAATTTACACTCCTAATAAAATTAAAAGATGAGTTTCCAATTTTTTGAAAAATTATTTTTCAAAGGAAATTTTATTAGGAAAAGTTTTTTTAGTTTAATTTTTCAAGAGTTAAATTATTAGATTAAATTAGTCATCAAATCAATAATTAGAATCAAGCAAAGGTTTTTAATAATTTCTTTCATAATCAGATTATGTTTGAAATTATAAATATAATGAGACCAAAATTTTTAAATTTTAAATCCTTCAATTAAATATTAAGTACACATTAGAAATGTGACGGTTGCCTTTCATTATTTAAAAATAAAAGTAGAATTTGATTTATTGCTTAGCTTGTTGAGTAAACTCAAGGCTACCTTAACCCGGATATATTTTATCTTAAATTAATGGGTCCAACTTAACTAAATTTGTATGATTTAAATGAGTAAACTTATGACCATATGGATTTAGAGACAGGGTTAGGAATAGTATATGTGATATATTTTGAAAAAATATTATCACCTAATGGTTCTAGGAGTCATATAAGATGTGATTGAAAAGTAATTTTCTACCTAATTTAAATTTAGTTGGTTTGTTGAGCAAATTTAAGATCAATTAATTTTAAATAGGATCCTAGCCCTTTAGGAAATTATTTGATAATTTCTTGATTTAATAATGAGGGCTATTAATTTGATTAAAATAGTGAGAGTAATCAAATAATTTTAAAGTATTTATTTTATTTGATTTTGGATATAAACTAATATTTGCTCCTTCTATGTTTTTCGGTTATTGAATCTGAAGATGAGTATCAACTGACATTGAGGAACATCATAGATGCTAATAAGTTGACTAGACCTAACTTTTCGGACTAGTTACAAAACTTAATAATAGTTCTTAGGTAAGAAAAGAAGTTATACGGTGTTAATACTCTTGCTCCATCAGAACCTTGTTGAGATGCAACAGATAAAGATTGGGAGAATGTCAATGTTATGTTGATGACGTTGAACAAGCTACATGTGTGATGTTAGCTAGCATGTCTTATGAACTTTAGAGACAACATGAGAACATGGATGCATCTACTATGATTATTCATCTCAAGGAGTTGTTTGGTGCACAAAATAGGGTAGAGAGATATCAAATCTATAAGGCACTGTTTCAATGCAAGATGACATAAGGAACTTCAGTCAACCTACATATTCTAAAGAGGATTAGGTTTATTGAAAAATTGGCCTAATTAGGTTTTGTCACAGACCACAAATTAAGCGTTGATCTAGTGCTGCAGTCCCTAAGTTCAAGTTTTCACAGTTTGTTATGAACTTTAATATGAACCAGAAGGACATGACATTATTGAACTGTTGAACATGCCCAAGACTGCGGAAGGGTGCCTTAAGAAGGAACTTAGTTATGTACTTGTTGTGGGTTCTTCTAAAAGCAAGAAAAAGGGATCTAAAAAGAATAAGAACAAGAAACAGAAGGCTTCTACTAATATAGTAAAGGTCAAAGGAGGTGTCAAGAAGAAGAGCAATGACATGGGCACATGTTTTCATTGCGGAATCAACGGACATTGGAAGAGGAACCACCCATCTTATCTTGTTAGCATGAAAGATAAGCAGCTTAAGGAAGTTGTTTCTTTAGGTACGTTTATGATTGAGATTAATCTTTCTACTTCTATTCCATATACTTAGGTATTAGATATTGGATGTGGTTCTCATATTTGTAATAACATGCAAATGTTAACATGGAGTATATCATTGGAGAAAGGCCAAGTGAAAATGCGAGTTGGCAATGGAGCAAGCATTGTCGCATTAGCTGTAAGAACTTGTAGTTTAACTTTACCTTTTGACCTTGTATTAGAACTTAATAATTGTTACTATGTTCTTGTTACTACAAGAGACATCATTTATATGTCTTTTTTAGATTTGAATGGATTTGTCTTTATATTAAGAATAACAATTGTTCTTTTTATAAAGATGATGTTTATTATGATCTGGATTAATTACAAATGGTTTGATACTACTTATGAATCGTTCTAGGATAATTCAGTCGGTAGTAATTGGATACAGTATGAACCATATAGAGATAGTTGAGTAAGTCAATATAGGATTTGTTACTCTAAAGTAATTAAAGAGAATATTATACTGTTCTTGATTAGTAATGATTTATATATATAATTCTCTGGCTAAAGTGAATTGATACTTGAAAAGGCGCTTTCAATTTTCAATTATAAATTAATCACCAATTAGCAAGAACAAATATAATTGGATTAAAAGAGTAGACACTATATTCATACTCTGTCCAGTTAGAATATTGAATAACAAAAGAATTAAATTATACATCATAATCATGCATGGACAAGTTAAGTCAATCACTTTCACATTCCTAATGTTTGGGTAATCATGACATGTTGCTAAACATCAATCATGATTTATGATTATGAATTGTTTAATTGGAGAATTAAAGATAAATTAAAAGAAGTTTTAATTTATCTAATTCTAATTGTGAATTTACAATCATTGCCAATTTATTAGAAATCTAATAAGTCACGCATCAAAGAACAATTATTAATTAATTTGGACTTAATTATAAAGTTTGAAAAAATTTGGGAATCAAATATGAGATATTTGATTTTATTAAAATTAAATTAATTTGATTTTGATTTTGATTTTGATTATAATTATAATTATAATTATAATTAAAGAAAGCTAATTTTAATTAAAAACCTAAATGATTTTTTTTATTTAAATAAATATTTAGAAGCTAACACTTTGTCTTCTTCCTCTCAAAATATTATAGAGAATTGATCTGTGGATACCATCAGAGGTTAGACAATTGAACAGCTCGTGATTGACAAATCAGAAACAATTTCAAAGGTTTTTCAACTGGAATGCAAAAGTTATGATTTCTTATTCAAATTCATGTTTTATTCAAGTTAATTCAATTATTGAGATCCTCTCGGAATATGTAAAATTGTTTGTTTTTCAATTACGCTCGTGGTTCGATCACAGTTAGATTCCGACATAAAGGTCTAGTAGTACACCTCCTTACCCCTAACGTGATGAAGATCATATACAATAGATAAAATAGTCTCATATATTGATGGAAAGGGCTAATTTGGCAGTTTTGGTTCAATTTGGTGTCGATATTTTAAAATCTATAGGTTAATATGATTTTTCATTTAAATAATGAGAAATTAATTCACTAATATTTGTATGTATTATAAATAAGTTCATATTCAATGGACGAATTCAGCGTAAGTAATTGATTGAGAATATTTTAACTCTTAATAAGCTCTTGAATTTGTTTTCTAGATCGATTATAGGTTGCAACAACTATGTCTCCAGATATGTCAATGAAGAGTCGAATTTAATTTCAGTGAGGTCATTGGGAAACAAGTGAATGAAACTAAAGCCAAAGTGACTTATTTTGTTCCATCTAGCTAACACTATGAAACAAAAGTTTCACAACATTATATTTCATCTAGAATAAAACTTAGGAAGTTTGTTGTGAATCTTAGATGCAATGTAAGTATAAACTAATGCTTCAAATTGAGCTTGCATTGTTTTGTAATAATATAGTATTATATGTTAGTGCAAGTTTTTAACTGTTCGTAATTATATAATGAAATTACTATCAATAAATGATTAATTCTTCAATTAAATATTCTAACTAGTTAGAAGCCAATATATGGCTAATATTTTAAAAATCGAACCAAAAGTTAAATTTGTAAGATTTAAATTTTAAAAAGTTTAACAGATATTATATCGTCATAAAACCAGTTAAAGATTGAATAAAATTGAAGAATTTGAAATATGATTTAAAAAGATTGTCCGTATCCATTAAAACATTTGAAGTTTAACTAAAAAAAGACTTTTAAATGAAAATTAATTAATTTATTTTAGTTTACAAAAATTTATTAGTGTATGAAAGCAAACTATTAATTAACAAGTTGTTCAGTTTTTAATAATAGAAGTTATTAAAGTTAATCGATTAAAAATTTTTATGATTGAATCGGTTGAAATTGATTCAATTTTTGAATCATTACATATGAAAAGCAAGGGCCTTAATAAAACACAAACAAATAGTCCCATATAAATTTTATATCATATTTACACAAGGAAACCATTTGCTTACAATATACTTATCAGATGATGGATATAGTAATCTATTTTATTGAGTATGTGAAACCTTTTATTGATAGGTGTTAGCCCTTTAACACATAAAGACACTTCACAGGTAGCTGGAGATGAGCCTTGGGTGGAAGATTAGATGGATCACACGCATGGCAGTGACATATGAAGGCTCCAAGGTGACTTAGCATGTTAGATCAAGCATGGTGTGAGTTTTGGTAAAATTTTGGACCGTGTACAAGCTGACATAACTAAGGCTAAGTTCTTCATAGACTGAAGACTTAGTGGTTACTTTAATGGACGAACCATAACTAATGGACTTGACATGGGTAAGTATTAGATTGGACCAGTGTGCTATGACTGGATCTGGTTTGAATGACTCATCATCAACGGATAAAGATCGTGGGAGATCTTGGATGATGTGACAGATAAGATCATGGAGGATAAACATCAGTACTAAAGGATAAAGACCACGCGGGAGGATCATCTCAAGATAGTGAACATCTCCGTAAATAGGGATAGATCATGTGTAATCTTTTATCTTGTTAGTTAGGATGTAGATAAACCTTATCAGATAAAGTCCTATTTAGATAAGGATGTTATCTTATAGGATAATGATGTAATCTGACAAGATAAGAAGTGATCATAAGTAATACAGATCTGTTAGTATTCTAACTTGTTCCCCAAAGCCTTCATGCCTATATATAGCTCATTTGAGCCTTACATCTTACACACAAAGCTGAGAGAGCATTCCTTTGTGTACTTTGAGGGAAGAAAAAAAGGTTTAGCATTATTGCTATATCTCTTCTTTGCTTCTATTGTTGTTATTATTATTGCTTTTGTTGTTTTCTTGTGAGTGTGAGAGTTAAAACACTACGAAGGTCATGAGGTGTTCGAGAACTAGATTATTAGTCGACGATCATATAGGAAGGTTGAGTCTTGCTTAAACGAATCTAAGTAAGATTGTCATAAAAAGGAGTAGGTGTGACTTGCAGATAAGTTCGGTGCTTAAGAAGAACTTTGTAACAACTATTATCAGAGGCATGTTAGAGATAGAGGGAGGCAACAATTTGACAGAGTGTGTCATCAGAGTGGAGGAACTTATTAGTCCAATTCCTCAAAAGGAGGAGGATGTCACTTGCTACAACACTCAAATGGAGATGTTGGCAGAACAAATCTAGGCATTGCAGCATCAAATAGTGGAATTGATAAAGGCACAAGAAGATACTAGGTTTGAGATGACGATCCTAAGGCATGTTATTGCAATACAGGAGACTAGACATGTCGAGAGCACTATGATGAAGATGCGTGACCTCAAAGTTTTTGAAGGTGGTTGGAACTTGAAGGAGCTCGAGAATTTTATATGGGATATAAAGCAATACTCTGTGGCTGTTAAGATACCTGATGCTGAGAAGGTCAACATGACAGTCATGTACTTGGATGATGATGCAAAGTTTTGGTAGAGGATGAGGATCTCTATGAAGATCAATGTAGGTAAAGATCCCATCAACACGTGGGACAAGATGAAGAAGGAGTTGAAGGATCAATTTCTTTCTATAAATACTTTTTGACTCACGAGGGATGCCTTGAAGAAGCTGAAATAGGATAGATCGATAAAAGAATATGTCAAAAAGTTCAGTTCTCCAATGCTTGACATTGATAATATGTCAGACGCGGACAAACCCTTCAAATTTTTGTCCAAGTTATAACAATGAGCGCAAATGAAGTTGCGAAGGCAAAATGTGAAGAACTTGGTTAGTGCAATCGAGGCTACTGATGCTTTGGTGGACTTTCGAGTGACAGACAATATTAAAGTGGGTTCCTCAAATTCTTCTAAGGAAAAAAACCTAGCCCAACAGGAGAAGAGCGAGGGGAAAAGAAGAAAGAATCCAATAAGGGAGACTTTAAGGGGAAAGGCAGGCAAAATGATGGTTTCAATAGTAGGGAGACGTCCTCCAGAAAGGGAAAACTTGCTTATTACCTATGTAGTGGTCCACATTTTGCAAGAGAATGTCTAAGGAAGGATAAGTTGAACACATCGATTGCGGTCAAAGAAGAGGAGGATTTGGAGGTGGCTCTAAATCCAATCACCTTATTGAACGCGATTAAGAGTGAGTCTAACCCTTTTAATAAACAAAAGTACATAGGGATACAAGTCAACGGGAATAAAGGTCATCCCAATGATAGATACTAGTGTGACATACACATTCATGGCAAAAAGGATGGTATGTAAGTTGGGGATCAAGGTATCAAAGACCCCGACAAGGATAAAAACCCCTATGAGTAAGGTGCAAGATATGGTAGGAGCTGCTTACAATGTCCCAATGAGCATAGGGAGTTAGAGTGCCAAGTTCAATTGCATGGTCATACCACTTGAAGATTTTGAGTTAATACTGGGATCGATTTCTTGAAGGGAGCAAAGGCGATGTTGTATCCAAGTTTGGAAGGTATGATGATTATGTATGAGAAAAGTTCTTTCTTTGTTAATTATTGTAGATCCGATGGTGGAACGACAGATGATACAATGGAAGTAGCACATGTGTCAGCCATAAGCATCGAGAAAGGGTTGAAGAAAGGTATGGAGACATATATCGTTGCCATGTGGGAGATTAGTGAGGATCACGTGGTGGAAGTCCCTGATGCGATTACAAATTTGTTGAGGGAGTTTCGAGATGTGATGCTAAAAGAGTTGTTTAAAACTCTTTCCCCTCATTGAGAGATAGATCGCAGGATTAAGTTGGTTCCTAAAGCAATCCTACCTGCACATGCCCCCTATAGGATGTCCCCATTGAAGTTGAGGGACCTTTGAAAGCAACTTGGTGAAATGTTGGAGGTAGGGTTTGTCTAACCATCTAAAGCCCCGCATGGTGCCCCAGTGTTGTTCCAAAAGAAGCAAGATGGAACATTTCGTATATACATAGACTATCGAGCCTTGAACAGGGTAACAATAAAAAACTAGTATCCTATTCCCTTAGTTCAAGATTTGATGGACAGATTATCAAGGGCTACAGTTTTGACGAAGTTGGATCTTCAAAGTGAGTATTGGCAAGTGCGGATAGCCGAGGATGATGAGCAAAAGATAATATGCGTGACTCGATATAGATCGTACAAATTTCTAGTCATGTCGTTCAGATTGACTAACACCCTTGTGACATTTGCAACCTCATGAACAACGTGCTGTATGATTTCCTTGATGAGTTTGTGATGGTGTATCTCGACGGCATCATGGTGTATAACACAGATATGGTTGAACATGTAGAGCATTTAACGAAAATGTTTGAGCGGCTGAAGCAACACAAGCTCTATGTGAAGATGGAGAAATGTGACTTTGCACAGCTGGAGATCAAGTTCTCGAGCCACTTGGTGACTAAGGGTCAGGTTAGGATGGATTTGAAAAAGGTAATGGTGATAATTGAGTGGTAAGTTCAAACAACAATACAAGAATTGCGGAGTTTTCTTGGACTGGCGAACTACTATAGGAAGTTTATAGTGAGATATTCGAAGAAAGCGGCGTCATTAACAGACTTACTAAAGAAAAAGTAATAGTGGTATTGGTCAAATGTATGTCAGGAGGCATTCGAGATATTTAAAGTTGCTATCTCAACTGAACTTGTATTGAAGTTGCTAGAGTTTGATCTTCCATTTGAGGTACACACAAATGCATCAGATAAAGCCATTGGCGGAGTCCTAATACAGGAAGGTCATCCGATAGCATTTGAGAGTCAAAAGCTCAACAGTGTGGAGCAGCGATACTCAATGCATGAGAAGGAGATGCTCGTGGTGGTATATTGCCTTGAGACATAGCGAGTGTATTTGCTAGTAACCAAGTTTGTTGTTCATACAGACAATATTGTTAACACATTTTTCAGGACCTAAAAAAAGTTATCAGCGAAGCAAGCTCAATGGCAGGAGTTCCTTGCTGAATATGATTTTACATGGGAGCATAAACCAAGCAGGCACAATAACGTGACAGATGTCTTAAGTCAGAAGGAGGTATTCACGACCCTATATGCCATTACTAGGGTGGAGTCTAGCCTGTTGGAGCAAATCAAAGATGTGGCTCTATTGGACAACACATACTATAAGTTGATGTCACAAGTTAAGGAAGGTGTTGTGCGTAAGTTTTGGCTCGATGATGTTGGGTTATTGATGACTAAAAGTAGTCAAGTTTACATGTCAATTTTTGATAACTTATGGAAACAACTATTGAAGGAGACACACGATTCACAGTGAGTTGGTCACCTTGGAGTTCAGAGGATGATGGTGCTCCTATCTTGTTTTTCTATTGGTCAAAGATGGAGAATGATATTGAGGTGTATGTCAAGATGTGTCTTGTGTGTCAGTTGAATAAACCAAAAAGGAAGAAAGAAGTCAAGTTGCTATAACCCTTATCCATTTCGGAAAGGCCGTGAATGTCAATTTCGATGGATTTCATAGGAGGGTTTCCAAAAGTGGTGGCAATAATCATGGTAATTATAGATCGTTTCTTCAAGCATAGGATCTTCATGCCTGCACCAGCATTATGTCCCTCGGATATTGCGATAGAGTTATTCTATAAGAATGTGGTGAAATAATTTGGAGTCCATGCAGACATTGTGAGTGACCAAGACACTAGATTTACAGATTGATTCTGGACGTCCCTTTATGGGTTTGTGATTTGAAATTTTCAACGGCAAATCACCCACAGAAGGATGGCCAAATGAAGAGGATCAATGGTTTATTGGAGGAGTACTTAAGGCATTATGTACGTGCGAATTAACGTAATTGGTTAAGTTTGATTGATATTGCACAGTTTAACTTGCAAAGATTTTCTGTGAAGGAGAAGTCCCCTTTGAGACAATCTTAAGATAGCAACCTCTCACTCCACTCAAGATTGCATAACAAAGGACATATGACAAGTGTCCTGCGCGTACAAGTTCGCGATGGAGAACCAAAAGTTGTTGGATGAGGAGAGGGATAGTCTTCTAAAGACTTCTTGACAGATGAAGAAACAAACGGACTTACGGAGGAGACCATTAGGTACTGCTGAAACTTACCCCATAGATTTGGAAAAAGATCTCGAGCAAGAAAGTGCATTGTGGATTGGCGCCAAAGTACGATGGATTGTTTTAAGTGCTTAATAAAGTGGAGAACGTGGCATACATGTTGACGTTACCAGAGAGATTAAAGGAACATCCTATTTTTCATGTTAGTTTTATCAAACCTTACCATAAAGATACATCAAATCCAAATAGGAAGTGAAGAGAGCTCCACTGGTTGTGAGAAATTAGTTCGAGGATCAAGTAAAGATGACCTTGGATCACCAAACAATAGGGCAGTATAAGAAGAACCGACGGACAACGTTCTTAATCTAGTGGAAGGGAAAGTTGATCGTGAAAGCAACGTGGGAGAAAAATATGACCTTGTGGTAGTTTGAGGATCAGGTGAACACCTACCTTTAGAATAATTCAACGAGGGCGTCGAATTCATCTGGTAGGGGTAGTTTGTTAGCCATGAAGGCACTTCACAGTTAGTCGGAGACAGACCTTGGATGGAAAGTTAGTTAGATCACAATCATGGTGGTGGCATGCGAAGGCTCCAAAGTGACTTAGCATGTTAGATTAAGCATGGTGTGAGTTTTGGTAGAGTTTTAGACCGTGTACGTGTTGAAATGGCTAAGGCTAAGTTCTTGATAGACTAAGGACTTAGCAGTTACTCAAATGGACAAACCATGACTAATGGACTTAATATGGGTAAGCATTGGATCGGATCAATGTGTTATGATTGGATTTGACTTAGATGACTCATCATCAACAGATAGAGATCGTAGGAGATCTTGAATGATATGATGACTAAGATCACGGAGGATAAATATCATCATTAAAGGATAAAGATCACACGAGAGGATCATCTGAAGATAGTAGACATCTTCGTGGATAGGGATAAATCATGTGTAATCTTTTATCTTGTTAGTTGGGATGTAGATAGACCTTATCGAATAAAGTCCTATTTATTTAGATAGAGATATTATCTTATAGGATAATGATGTAATCTGATAAGATAAGATGTGATTATGGGTAACAGAGTTATGTTAGGATTATAACTTCTTCCTGAAAGCCTTGATGCTTATATATAACTCATTTGAGCCTTGCTCAGAGTTAAGAGAACATTCCTTTGTATACTTTAAAGGAAGTAATAAAGGCTTAGCATTATTGCTATATCTCTTCTTTGCTTCTATTATTGCCATTATTATTGCTTTCATTGTTTTCTTACAAGTGTGAGAGTTAAACACAACGAGAGTCGTAGGGCATTCAAGAACTAGACTATTGGTCGATGATCACGAGAGAAGGCTGAGTCTTGCTTAAACGGATTTAAGTAAGATTGTCGTACAAAGTAGTAGGCGCAACTTGCAGATAAGTTCGATGCTTAAGAACCCCTTTGTAACAATAGACATGACAATGAGCCAGGTTAGGTCAAGTTTATTTAGGCTTAAATATGACTCAAAATTTCATTTTCAAAGTTGCATTCGATCTAAAATTTGATCGAGTTTGAGATTTTAGGCTCAAACTCAAACTTGATCAAACCTAATTAAACTTATTTTATTTAAATATTTTAAAAAAATTATAGAACAAAGAACATCTTTTGAGGTGACAAATTCTTTAATTGATATTTGTAAATATAACTATTCCTATTTATAATCTATACTCGAACCTAAGAACATTGAATTAGCTTAAACATAGTAAACATATGAGGGTCAAATTCTACCACTTGAACCATCCCTACCAAAGGTGAGGCTTCAGATTTTATTTGAAAACATTGTACGAGTTCCTAATTACCTCCAGGCCTCTTAAAATACATACATATGTCAACAACTGAAGTTATGATATCTTCAAGCGCCGACTTCTTATACAATCTCCAACTACAAACAAATTGTATTGTACTCCAAACCTTTAACATAACGAGTTCCAATACTGTGCTCGCACCAGTCTCGTACTATTTCATAAAGAAACACGATATAACATTTCCTTACAATTAGGCATCAGAAGGTGTATACTAGAACAAACTTAAGCATAAACAAGCACAGTTTCTTGATTAAACTTGATAAGTACTTTGGCTGCAATGCATGAACCATAGAGATTAGACAAATAATCAAACCATCCTACTGGATTGAAAATCCCAATAAAAATTAATTCAGAAGAGCTCAAGAAACGCATGAGAAAGCTCTGATTATCATTTTCCTTCTTTCAACATTCCTGTTCAGAAACAACACATGAGATTTGCCATCAATAAGATAGAAACAGCACAGTCACAAACATAAACATAAGAATTGTTGGAGGAAAATCTAAGTATCCGTGAGTGGGGCATGTCAGCATCAGGACTTCCATCGTCCACCAAAAGGAAAGATTTCATAATCATCATCTCTGCACACGAACTACTATATTCAGCTGAATATTCGTAAATGAGTCCATACCAGATCAGAAGATGGAGAGCTTAGGAGAGGCTACCATGGGTGCTCAAAGATGAGGTAGACGATAAGGGCTATACCAGACCGACATTCGTTATAGGTTGGGATTAATATACTATACTTATTCTTCTTCATCTCCACCGAATCAAAACCTCCTCAGGTAATCAAAGCATTCAATTTCGGTGCTCAAAGTCAATCCCAATTAAATCAACACCTAAGAGGGCACTTTTAAATTCAACGTTTACAATAGTATATAACTTAACGGTTAAAATTGAAGACAAATTTTAACATAATTAACTCCCTTTAAGTTAAATATTATGTCTTTTTTTTTGATAATTCAGAAAAATTAATTAATAAAGCAAAATATGTACATAAAGGTCTAACTCAAGAAACTCCGAGAATAAAATAGGGACAAAACAAGTCACACTCCTAACCATTATCTGCTCGTGACTTTGCTATCTCAATAACGATGCAAACAGACTCAAATCAAAGAGGAAATAAGAGGAGTTATGAAACTAATTAATGCTCAATCCACAATAACCGACCAAGGATGTAAGTAGTTGAAGGCCTTTTGAACCCCTGTAACCCGTCGAACTCGGATATGACAGCGTTGATTGCCATGCGGAAGAGACTGTGTTAAGATTGTTGAATGTCCGTAGATAAATTGGAAACCCACCCTGCAAGTTAGTGAAAACCAACAATAAAATAAAATAATTACCTCACCTCAGGAAGAGGCTAAGATGCTCCCTAACGTAGGAGATGACCCCGAGATAAACTCGCTCCACATCCATGGCTTCATTCTTGAAGGATCGAGCATTACGCTCAGTCTAGATAAAGTATATAGTCGTGGATAGAATGAGAGGGAAATAAGGTAATGCCGACAGTCCGGTACGGGGAGCAGTGCGGAACCAAGTGAAGATTGTTGAAAGTGAAGGCTGAGTTAAATATTATGTCAATACTAACATAACATTATTTATATATTTTTAAATAAAAAGTAAAACTTACTATCACATAATTATTTTTTAAAATTAATCAAAAAGTCGATTTCATTGTCACATGACAATAAGAACCACTTTTTTTATACGTTTATATAGCTATGAATCTCATATTTATATATCTTAAACAAGTCTTACTTGTCACGTAACATTTGAACTATTTTTATTTAAAAATAAAATAATGTCATGTTATATTGATGCGACAGATAGTTAACTTTATTAAATTTTTTAACCACTTAGGATCAGTTTTGAATATTTTGAAAATGTTAAGATTTAATTTGAATATTTCAAAATATTAGTCTATTCTATATTTTGTTGTAAACGTTGAAGTTAAAAATACGTTTTTAGCCTTAAATCAATATTTAACAATTAGGGCACAAAATACTCCGACAAGGGCTTGAGGAGCACAAAATATGAAATTGGGTAAGGCCCATTACCACAAAAATCCAAGCCTGTTGATTAAATAACAACAATGCATCTTGCCCAAAAGTCTAAGGTATGACCCAACCTGATAAAAATGTGTATCATGCTGATGTCAAAATAAAAAAGGGAGGGTTGGACAGTGTTCTCCTTCACGTATAGTTTGTAATTAAAGTATGTATCCACTCCAAAAAAAAAAAAGTGAAGATTGTTAAAGTCAAGATAATGACATTATGATTACCCGATGCAGCATAGAAACAAAGTGTTAGTTTCAATCTACGAGTTAAGGGTTTTATCTGAATTCATGTGACCAACCTTCCATATACTTAATTCTTCAAATTTCAAACAATAAATAGTAAAGACATGATTTGAAATTAAGTTGAATTGATCTTTATCATTTGATTTGATTTGATTTAAAATTAATTATTAAATTTGATTTTATTAAATTTTAAATTAGAGCTAAATTTAAGAGAATAAAATTAACTTTATTCAAAAAAATAAATAAAATAAGAAATTTGCATGTTGATAAATTGTTTTTTTTATCGTAAGGTCGTAAATTCAAGTCACGACAACAGTTTCTTTATAATACGTAATAATGATACATTATGACAAGTCTCGTGCACTAATTACACTTAATTATTTTATTAAATTTTCTAGAAGCCTGTCATTTTAATATCTAGCTCTTACAAATTCCAGGTTGAATTCAACCAAAAAAAGACAAAAGAAAATCAGATTCAACTTGTGGATCGAAACCGATGCGATACTTTACCAAGTTAGTACTGCCCCATTTAGAAACTCGACGTCTTACTCTAAACCCCTTTCAGACAGCCACCGTTGCTTTTGAGAGAAAGCAGAAGCAGCTTCCTCACCCAAAATCAGAAATGGCGGCCTCCACCGTCAGCAGAGACTCGAAGACCATTGTATGCGAAACGATAGCAATAGCATAACAACTTAATTACTCACACAACATAGTAATGTTACGGTGATTCCACTAAATTTCAACTTAATACCTAACGTTAGTGCTCAATTTCATTATATTAACACCGAATTCAAGAATATTGAAATATTTATTTTATTTGTTCAACAATCACATCATATTGACCACATTCCTCCAGGCTGAAAAATAGTAATATCTTATTAATGTTCATGTGTCATTCAACGTCACTTCTGTAATTAAAAGAAAAAAAAAAAGATGCACCTTATACTATAATCTATTCATCATAATGGTTAATGCATAATTAGAGAGTGGTGAGTGTTTGTCTTAAAATGAACACTGAATCGGATTGTTCAGTTTTACTTGTACTTTTTTTTGTAGTTTTTAATTTCTATTTTTTACAGAATTTTTGTTTTTCTTTTAAAAAATTTTGTTTAGTTGTTAATGTCAATGTTACATATTAGATAAAACTTAAACTCTTATATAAAGTAACATATATCATATTATGGCTTTTATAAAATTTGAAAGCCAAAAGAAAAAATAAAAAACTCAAACAAACAATTTTTTTAATTTGAAAACAAAAAATAAAAATAGAAATAGAAATAGAAACAAACAAATTGTATTATAATAATAAAGCTCATTTTCACTAATTTT
>JANVCQ010000231.1:3727696-3744466 GCA_025531925.1 Erythroxylum plowmanianum
GCTAAGGGTGTTTGTATTACCACACATAATACTTAATTAGTATATTACTAATTTATTGTGCAAATTTGTAGAGTTATGAGAGTATTAAAATCATCATCTTTATTTTGCAAAATAGGTGAAATAAAATTGTAGTAAAGAAAATTTTAAAAAAGTAGCATATTATATAAATTTTTGTGTAATTAACTTGTCAATGAATTTATGGCTCGTGTAACGTTTCCGCACCAAAAGTATTACCATGGAATCACATTTAGAAATATTATTAAACTTTATTTATGTTTTGATTTTCTTATTTAGTATGATGTTAAATTTACTAAAAAAGGATTGTTAAAGTCATCTAGGTTTTTAAAATTTATGAAAATCACAAATAGTAATTTTTGTTTTTTATTTCTGTTTTTTAAAGATATATTATTTAATATATTAATTAATAATAAGAATTATGAATTATTTAATTTAATGTTACATTTTATTAAATTAAATTAATTAAGTAATTATTAATTAATATAACTAAAATTAAAATATCCATATATATCTCAAATAAAATTTAATTTAATAATTTAAAATAAATATTAATTTTTAATAAAAATAATTTTTAAATTATTTATTCAAATATGATGAAATAATTTTTATTAAATTTTTTAAGTAAATATTATATAAGAGATTAAAATAAATTCAATTATGTTTTTATTTGACAGAAAAATAGAAATTAAAAACTAAATAAATAAAAATTTTATAAACCCAATACCTTCTCTGTTAGATGGAATTTGCTTCGTATAGAAGGAAATCGAATGTTAACATCAAAACCTTTCTATAAATACCGAAGAGCTATCGATCGTAAAGGAGAACAAAGATCCACAGTAATCATGACCTCTTATTAAACAGCAACACTCATGATTTCCTCGACCCAAACAAAGTTAATTATTATCATCCATAAAGGTAATGAATTAACATAAAAAGGTCGTCGGTCCAAATTAAAGGACCTTCATTTTGCAAATTGACCATGAAAGGTTAATGCAAAAAGACCAGCACAATCTAAGCTCAGAAATAGTGAAATGTTCTGCTCTTTTACTTGGGATCTGATAACTATCAATCTTAATACAAGGTTATAATTAGGCGACATGGAAAGATGTGATGCAAGTTTAGAATTTCTTCTTCTTCTTTTTTTTGAGTTTTTTAGGAGGTATCCATTGGGTCGAAGTCGGTGACTAATCTCTCTTTGTTGTCTGATACATCCTATTTCGGAGGTTACAGTTGATTCAGGAGTTCGCTGCGTTCCTAAGAGCAGGGATCGAACCCGGAACCTCTTGGTTGAACGATGAGGGTGAGGGTTCAAGGAAAACTTACTACTTAGTTCACATGACTAGTTTTTACAGGAGATGAGACTAAAACTGAGAAGAGAGAGAGGATGATATATACACACAGGTAGTGCCACTATTCCCTGGAAATCCGCTCCAGAAAATCTATCCTGTCGGCAAGATCTGAAGATTGAAGCTCAGCAACAAAAATGGTTGACATAATTTTGGGTGTGGGGTCATCCTTTGCTATGTTCTTCCCACCTAGACCTAGTCCCAGTCCCAGTCCAGGGCTCTACGTTCATTGATGTTGAGTGTGTTGTGAGTTATTTTAATTTCTAGTTATTTCAGATTCGAGATTTCTCAGATTCTGGTTTAAGTAACTTTAATGTTAAATATGTAGATTACGATCATCCTACCACATAGTGTACTTATGTTATCAAATAATACCTTTTATTTTTATTTATGTTTTTAATTTTCTGCTTTGTTTTCAAATTTAGAAGAAAAATCAATTTATTTGAGCTTTTAGTTTTGATTTTAGCTTTCAAAATTGATGAAAACTATTAAAAATAGTTTTTAATTTTTATTTTTATTTTTAATAATCTGATTTACTATCAATTAAATATATATTATTTAATTATTTATAAGACTGATGAACAATTTATTTAATATTACATTAATTGATTAAAATTACAAATAATTTAATTTTATTTATTTTTAAATTAAATTATATATATATATAATAAAATTTTGATTTAATAATTAAAATGTTTTTAAAACAAGTATTAATTTATAAATATAATTTATAAAATAAAATAATTTTTAGTGATAAATTATTAAAAATGTTATATAAGAGATTAAATAATTTTAGTTAATTAAAATAATTTATCTTTAAATTTTATCCATTATGTAATTTATCATTAGTAATAAAATATGCATTTCAATCAAGTATGTTTTTGTTTTTATTCAACTAAAATCATTTAATCTCTTATATATTATCTAATTTGTAATTATCATTAGTAATAAAATATATTTTTTTCAATCAAACATGTGTTTGTTTTTATTCAATTAAAATTATTTAATGTCTTATATATTATCTAATACGTAATTATCATTAGTAATAAAATATACATTTTCAATCAAGCATGCTTTTGTTTTTATTTAAAAGAAAAACAAAAATTAAAAACTACAACAGAAAAACATAAGAAAGTTCCTAATTAATTTCTTCCTCCGATACAAGCTCACCGGAAAAATGTTTTCATTATAAATTTAAATTATGATCCTTACTCTTAATATTGCAGCCATAATTATAGTTCATATTATTATGATTCGTTGTAATTATAATTATATTTTATAACAAGATTAATTGTAAAAAAAATCTTAAACTTTACTTAATTTGTAATTATAGTTTGAACTTTAAAAAGAAATAATAAAATGCTCAAACTTTTTATTTTTTTCAATTATATCCCTACGTTAGTGTCTTCATTAAGTTTGCTAACTAGACTTGTCACGTATTACAGAAATCCTAACTATTAATACGAGTCAGCTAAAATTAACAGAACAAATGAAGATTAATGAAATAACGTCATTTAATCATATAATTAAAATAACGTTGTTGTTTAAAAATAATATAAATCAGATTACGCAGTCTCAATGACTTCACGTTTTAATTTCAATTTTCCTATTATTTTCAATTTGTTTCTCGACATGCCAACGCTCTCATGCTAAAGGCATTGGGAGAATGAACTAAAAATGAAGAGCTTGCTGGTATAATATGCTGCAATGCGAGAGTAGTTTAGGGCGTCAGAAAAGCAAATAGAAAACAAATGGCTGAGGTGAGGGCGTCAGAAGAACAAATAGATAATGAAAGGCTGAAGTCGTGTAAACTGATTTAGAAATTTCATTTTTAACAAGAACGTCATTTCATTAATCTTAATTTGTTTTGTTAATTTTGGCTGATGTGTATTGATAATTAAGATTTCTAGAACACGTGGTCAGTCACGTCATTAAATTTAACGTAGATACTAACATTAGACTATAATTAAAAAAATTGAAAGTTGAAATATTTTATTGTCACTTTTTAAAGTTCGGATTATAATTGCAAAATTAAGTAAAGTTTGAAACTTTTTTTTCTAATTAATCATTTATAATAATATCTGTACTCTATATAATTATCGTAATTCTTCGCAACTTTAATGTAATTTTCAGTTCTTAATTTAAAAATATATGGTTTTCATTGTATTCTCTATGAATACATGACGAGACCAGTAAAGAATGTCGTTGAATAGGTATGTATTAATTCATAGAGTTCAGACTGTTCTAGGATTCGCTTGGTTGAAGCCGGTCTCAGTTTTGCAAGTCATTTTCTCTAACCCCACCCACTAAGCCCCTCTCTGTGTACAAACGTGAAAAAGGCCAAAGGTTTAAAAGAAAAAGAAAGGGGAAACGAAGACAAACCCGAAACACCTTTCCAAGTCCAACCATTCATTGATTGCAAAAGCTAGCTTTCCCACACAAAGTCTGGGCAGTCATAAAAAACCATCTCAGGAGAGAATTGAAGGGCTTCTCTCTCAGAAGATGGGTTTATGGAACTACCATCTACAGGAAAAGCCTATGTGCTTCCAGTCTCCAACTTTCATTGAATGGCTTAAGCCATCTCCTTGTTCTTCTTCTTCTTCTTCCTCCTCATTATCTTCTTCATCATCTTCTTCTTGTTGTACTGTGACTCAACCGGCGGAGTCAGTGAAACCCATCAGTATATCAGGACTTCCTGTCTTATACCCCCAGCAGGAGTGCATCAAACAAAATATTGAATGTTTGCCTCTTCTGAGCAGGCTTACAGAAAATAAAGGGTTAAAAGAGGAAGACATTGAAGAGCTTGACTTTGTTGGTGGAGCAAAGAAAGATGAGAAGATGGAGAAGGTTACAGTGACGTTGCACATTGGACTGCCTAACAGTGCAAATTCTGAAGTTCAGACTAAGGATTTTGATATGAGAGAAGAGGAAACTATGATCAGAAGATTCCATAACGCAGAGAGTAAGTTTTGGGTACCAACCCCTGCTCAGATACTTGCAGGCCCTATGCAGTTTGCTTGTTCCATGTGTAGCAAGACCTTCAATAGGTACAATAACATGCAGGTTAGTCCATTTCTTGTACTGTTTTCGTTTGTTTTTCTTTTCCCATGCAAACCAGAGTTGTCATTAAACTCATATATGGTCGAAAGCGTCCATGTTTTTTCTTGTGTCCACACTCTAACCTTAGCTTCTTACACATTAAACACAAAAAGTGATAATACTATTGGGTTTTTGTCTTTCTCCTAGCATATCGACTATCTAAAAAAGTGAAGATGTATGGCGAAAACCAATGTTAAGGTGTACTAATCTTTGTGGGGATAAACGCCTAAAGTATCAATCTTAAACACCTGGATCTATTTAGTGGTCGAATGAGTACATTTTTCTCATCAAATTTGTAGGTTTAAACTCTCTTGAAAGAAGAAAAGTGAAATCTATTTTCTTGGGTTGTCTAGAGCATCTCCACATTCTGATCAATCTGATGTCATTATGAAGAAGAAAGTCGTAATATCCAAACGTCATTCATGATCCAGAATAAGGAAAATTGAGGATGTTAGAGACGTTTTGAAGAGAAAATAGATAGTGTTTGTTAGAGATTTACACCTCTCTCATAATACTATTCTTTAAAAATGCCAAAAAAAAGAAATTGCCTTGGAGATAAGTAAGGTATATGTTTTCTTGTCTTTTATTGACACAAAAAACCAATGTCTTCCATCTGAAGTTAAATTGGCATTAGATCTTTTTGACTAGTCTGATTAAAACTTAAGGTTATCTTGTATAGACTATCATTTAAAGTAGCTTTTGTGAGTTTAAACCTTACCCTATGATGATACATTATTAATCATAATTAGCAAGGGGTTCCTTTTCATGCTTTGTTTTACCCCTACTTAATAATTCCCACTTATGACAAAAATCAAGTTTACATAGTGAAATAAAAAATTAATCGAAGATATTGAGCACGAATCCCTATTAATTTTTGTTAACACACATATAAACATATTATTGTACATATAGTTAATGATTAAAAAATTTAACAAGTTTGGTCAATTTAATTATAAAAACTTTGAACCAGTTAATTTTCTAGTTTGGTGTTTAACTTTTTGGTTCGATTTACTTTAATGTCTTATTATTAGAAGTTGATTAATTAATCAATTGATTTTCTTAAATAAATAAATTCTTATAAATTAAAATTAATTAATTAATTTTTATTTAATATTCTTTTTAATTGATAAGAATAATTTCTAATTTCAAGTATATCTTAACAGTTTAATATTGATTAAACTTTAAACTTTCTGTTTTAATTGAAGAGGTTTTAAAAAATTATATATAATAGTAAACTTTTTTTTCTTCCCCTTTTCATTTCTCTCCCTTTGAGTGGAAAAGCTAAGGTTACAAAGTGAGTTGGAGTAGGTAGAAATGGCAATAATAATTTATAAAATTCATGAAAAGGTGTGATAAGAAGTTGAAAAGATTAAGATGCAATGTAAACTGTCACATAATTGTCAAAAGTTGCAGAAAGAAAGAGCAGTCTGCTTGCCCACCACACCCTCCCCAACTCCAGATGTTGGGGGAATTTCATCGACTACTTTGGATACTCAGACTTCAATTATGATTCTAAACTTATTTAAAAATATCGTTACAGTACGATAAAACCTAAATTTTAGTTTAAAAAACATATTGTTATTGTCTATAGATGCATATGTGGGGACATGGATCAGAATTCAGGAAGGGACCAGACTCACTCAGAGGAATAAAGTCAACAGCTATGTTAAGGTTACCCTGCTACTGCTGCGCACAGGGTTGCAAGAACAACATCAACCATCCAAGAGCAAAGCCATTGAAGGACTTCAGGACCCTTCAAACACATTACAAGAGAAAGCACTGTTCGAAGCTATTTGCATGTCGAAAATGCAGTAAAGCATTTGCAGTTAAAGGGGATTGGAGGACTCATGAAAAGAACTGTGGGAAGCTTTGGTATTGTACTTGCGGTTCTGACTTTAAGCACAAGAGATCACTTAAGGACCACGTTAGGTCCTTTGGGAAAGGTCACACTCCTCACCCTTCTCTTGAAGGATTCGAAGATGAGAAAGACTGCATCACTGGCTCTGAAGATGACTCCGCTCGCTAGAATGGAGCAAAGTCCAACGTACGTTTGGAGTTTTTTAAGTATACATTTCGTGAGGCAGTAACAAAAAGTTCTTAACACCTCAAGCGGTGAAGTAGATGAATTTTCTTCTCCCAGTGCAAGCCCCGGCTTTTCCTTTGAAGAAAATTTGTCCGCTTCACCACTCATTGGTGATATCACTACAAGGTTTTCCAAACTGGTTTGTTGTGTTGTTGTGACTTTAAGTTCATGATTTGCATGCATGTTGTTTTTATAAACGATGAACTATGAATATATGTGTGCGCGCGCCCGCTATTCATCTGCATGTGCCTCCGTTCCAGATCAAAGATGAGTAACTCATCAAGCAAGTAATTCCACTAGTATTTTTCTAAATACAAGTCATACATGGCAATCTTCAAGGATGATCTCCAAGTACTATTGACTGTGATATGTTTCTTGCTTGTGGCACAAACAGTACCTAAAAGCATTATCCATTTAATTTGGATGTTGCAACCTTAATATTGTCAGCTTTAAGGTAATTCGACGTTGATGAACTTGTTCACACCCTCAATGGTGGTGATGATTGAGTGTTAAAAAACATAAGCGTTTAGCTGAAGAATAATCACAAACTATTTTTTAAAAAACATAGAATGGCAAATGTAGCCCGGCCCTGATGAAGAGTAATTTGAAAGTTAGTATAGATACATGAATGTTTAAGTTCATTGTTAGGAGCTTAATTATGTTCATGTATTAGTTACACATGTATAGTTTTGAGTTCATGTATGGTTATTTATCTGGATTCATTAATGGATTCATGTACTTAGATATGAAGAGTCATTTTTGTATCTATAAATACCTTTGTGCACTTAAACTAAATCTTTCAAATGAAATACAACATCTTCTTCTAAATAATTCTCTCCTCTCTAAACCTCCTCACTTTTTAACAAAATGATATTAGAGCCAAGTTCTTTGAGAAATGGCGAACAATGGGGGAGTATACTCATTTCAATTTCCTCGCCTCACAAATGAAAATTATGAAATATAGCGTCTTCGCATGAAAGTCATGCTTGGCTTATAAGATGCTTGGTAGATTATGGAGAAAGTTTTTATGCAACCTCAAAGTGAAGCCGATTTATCTCAAAATGAGAAAGATGCTTTGGCAAAGATCAAGAAGAGGGATTAACAAGCCCTCACTTTCATCCATCAATGTCTAGATGATTCAATATTTGAGAAGATGGCCGATGCAACCACTTCAAAAGAAATGTGGGAGATTTTGCAAAGTTTCTTTCAAGGAATTGATAAGGTAAAAAAGATTCGACTCCAATCATTGCGAGGTGATTTTCAGTCTTTGTGCATGAAGGAATCCAAATTAATTAATCTCGGATTATTGTTCAAGAGTAAAGGCCATTGTGAATCAAAAAAAGAGATATGGAGATCAAGTTGAAGATTTTCGAGTAGTAGAGAAGATTCTTCGTTTCTTGAACCCAAGGTTTGATTATGTAGTTTGCGTCATTGAGGAGTCTAAAGATCTAGACTCTTTGATACTTGAACAACTAGAGGGCTCTTTACAAGCTCACGAAGGCAAGATCAAGAAGAGGCAAGATGAACCTTTAGATGAAGCACTTAAAGCAAAGGTCGTGTTAAAAGATGATGATGGAGAAAGCAATCAAAGAGGAAGAAGACGAGGACGAGGACGTGGTCGAGGATATGATCGTGGTGGTGGTCGTGGTCGTGGTCATGGTCGAGGTCGAGGACGAAGTTATGGAGAAAGAAGTAAAGGAGATTATAGCAATGCCAACAACGATGGAAATAATCAATCATACAAAGGCCAAGGAAATCAAGCGGAAGAGGAAGAGGAAGAGGAAGTGGAGATTACGATTTTAGACAAAATGAGAGGAGGTATGATAAGTCTAATGCTAAATGCTACAATTGTCATAAATTTGGATTTTTTCTTAGGAATGTTATGCTACACCTAATTAAGTTGAGGAGCAAGTCAATATTATTGACAACAAGCAAAGTGACGAAGAGCCCACTTTATTCCTAACACTCAAAAATAATACAAGTAAAGATGAAAGTATATGGTTCTTAGATAATAGAGCAAGCAATCACATGTGTAGAGATAAAGGCAAATTTATGGAACTTGATAAAAAGGTCGAAGGCAACGTTTTTTTTGGAGATTCGTCAAAGATTCAAATTCGTGGAAAAGATACCATTCTAATTTCTTCAAGAGATAGAAGCCATAGACTTATTAATGATGTGTATTGTGTGCCTAAATTGAAAAGTAATATTTTAAGTTTATGGCAACTTTTTGAAAAAGGATGTGAAATCCACATGAAAGATTGTTGTCTTTAGCTTAGAAATCAACATGCTCAATTGATTGCTAAGGTGTTTATGTCGAAGAATAGAATGTTTATGTTGAATATCAAGATAATCGAAGCAACATGTTTAAAGGTGGATGTGAAAGATGAAGCATGGTGTTGACATATGAGATTTGGACCCTTAAATTTTAGCGCACTCAATGCGTTAGGAAATAAATATATGGTGAAAAGAATGCCCTTCGTCGACCACCCACATCATTTATGTGAAGCATGTTTACTTAGCAAGCATTCAAGAAGGAGCTTTCCAAAGGAAGCGGTCACAAGAGCAACTGCACCGCTTCTACTTAGTCATAATGACGTGTGTGGACCAATCAAGCCATTATCAATGGGTAAAAGTAGATACTGCTTATTTTTCATTGATGATTATAGTAGAAAAATATGGATTTATTTCTTAAATCAGAAATCAGAAGCATTTGAAACAAGTTTACATCTAAGAAGTTTCTTGATTTATGTGAAATACATGGAATCTGTCGTCCGTTAACAGTCCCAAGATTTTCCCAACTAAATGAAGTAGTCGAAAGGAAGAATAGAACAATTCTTAACATGGATCGATATATGTTGAAGGCCAAAAATATGCGTAAAAAATTTTGGGCCGAAGCTGTATCTTATGCAGTTTATTTGTCAAATCGATCTCCAACGAGAAGTGTCAAAGATCAAACTCCACAACAAGCATGGAACGGAATAAAGCCTAATGTTGCTCATCTAAGAATTTTTGGAAGCATAGCATATGCTCATGTGCGACAACAAGAAAAATCCAAGCTCGATGATCGAAGTGTTAAGCTTGTATTCATTGGCTATGACTAAAATTCCAAAGGCTACCGATTGTACAATCTAAGCAATGGAAGGATTATTGTGAGTAAAGATATCAAATTTGATGAAGAAGCAAAATAGGATTGGGAGACACAAGAAGAAAGCACTTATGATTTTTTTTCCCTTACTTTGAAGATGAAAAGCAAGAAATCACAACAAATATTCAAGAGACAACTCCACCTGCTTCTCTAAATACGTCTCATACTTCTTCGTCCACGCATGGAGAAAGTTTAAGCAATGGAGCCCAAAAAATAAAGAGTATTTATGATATTTATGAACAAACAGAAGAAATCAATAATGTTGATGTAAGTAATTTCTCTTGTCTTCTTGTAAATAGTGAACCTTTAAATTTTAGGAAGGTCGTGAAGGATAAAAGATGAAGACAGGCCATGAAGGAGGAGATCAAGGCAATAGAGAAAAACAAAACTTGTGAATTATCAACTCTTCCTAAAGGTCATGAAGCTATTGGAGTAAAATCGGTCTATATGATAAAAAGAATGTCAATGGAGATGTAGAGACATATAAAACAAGACTCGTTGCTAAAGGCTACAAGCAAAAGAATGAAGTGGAGCTCAAGCATGTGAGAGCTAATAATCAAGTTGAAGATATTTTTACGAAATCACTAAAATTTGAAGTTTTTCAACATTTGAAGACAAGACTTGGAGTACGACAGAAAATTTCAAATTAAGAGAGAGTGTTGAAGAATAATTTGAAAGTTAGTCTAGATACATGAATTTTGAAGTTCATTGTTAGGAGTTTAATTATGTTTATGTATTAGTTATATAATTAAATATTGGTCCATGTATAGTTTATTTATTTGGGTTCATGTACTTAGATATGAAGAGTCATTTTTGTATCTATAGATACATCTTTGCACTTAAATTAAATCATTCAAGTGAAATACAACCTCTTCTTCTAAACAAAACTCTCCTCTCTAAACCTCTTCACTTCTTCACAGGTGTGACCTAGCCCGACTTTGGCCCAAGTTGACAGGACCATGGATTGAGATTGTTTGGCCTGACCGAGCCACGAGTTGAGCCCAGGTCGGGGCTGTCCAAATTCGGCCCGATCTGTGACCCGACGGGAAGGTACAAAACGGTCCATTGGGTTGGAGGTCGAGTCACAGGCTAGCCAACCCATAGTCGAGCCATTGGAGTAAAATCGATCTACAAGATAAAAAAGAATTATCAACTCTTCCTAAAGGTCATGAAGCTATTGGAGTAAAATCGATCTACAAGATAAAAAAGAATGTCAATGGAAATGTAAATAAATATAAAACAAGACTCGTTGCTAAAGGCTACAAGCAAAAGAATGAAGTGGAGCTCAAGCATGTGAGGACTAATGATCAAGTTATGGATATTTTACGAAATCACTCAAATTTGAAGTTTTTCAATATTTGAGGACAATACTTGGAGTACGAAAAAAATTTCAAATTAAAGAGGAGTGTTGAAGAGTAATTTGAAAGTTAGTCTAGATACGTGAATGTTTAAGTTCATTGTTAGGAGTTTAATTATGTTCATGTATTAGTTACATAATTAAATATTGATCCATGTATAATTTATTTATTTGGATTCATTAATGGGTTCGTGTATTTAGATATGAAGAGTTATTTTTGTATCTATAAATACATCTTTGCACTTGAACTAAATCATTCAAGTGAAATACAACCTCTTCTTATAAACAATTCTCTCCTCTCTAAACCTCCTCACTTCTTCACAGGTTCAACTTAGCCCGACTTCAGCCCACGTTGACCGGACCACGGACTGAGATTGTTTGACCTAACCGAGCCATGAGTTGAGCTCAGGTCAGAGCTATCCAAATTCAGCCTGATTTGTGACCCGATAGGAAGGTACAAAAGTCCATTGGGTTGGAGGACGAGCCACGGGCTAGCCAACCATAGTTGAGCTAGGTCACTGGCCGTCCAACCAATGAATGGTCGGGCCAAGAGTAAGCCCAGCCCATTATCATCCCTGTAGAACTCACAGTTGTTATTTTTGAGTACGTAATCATTAGGTGTATGTAATAATTTGTATATTAGATGCTCTAAATAAATTATTTGACTAATTTATCGGTTCAAAAATAGATGATAAATTCGATTGATTAATTTGCGTTCACAAAATGGATTACTCCTAATCAAATTTGACTTACACAATTTGAGTCAGTTTGAATTATTTAATGCTCTTTTAATTTTATTTTTTTGTAATTTTTTAATTTAAAAACTAAAATGGTTTTGATTTTAGTTTTTAGAAAAATGACGGTGTCTTTTTTATTTAAAAGTCAAAATGATTATAATTTTCTAGAGCACTGAAATCCATCTTTCTTTCCTTCAACTCATTTTTCCGTAGCAATCTGATCTTTGTCTCAGATACTCGAGGCCCAAAACTTATTTAAGGCATTTTAATAAAGGGTTGTTCTTGCCTGCTGTATGCTCTCTTCTTGTTCCTGGTTATATGGTACCTCCTATTACTGAGATTTATTGTCTTTTCTAACATTACACTCAGTTTGGGGACCCAACTGAATGGCATCAAGCCAAAGAGGTCACGAGTCCTGGAGAGAGGTAAGCTAAACATAATTGAAAACAGTAAGGATACATGGCTATCATCAAATGTGGATATAATTATTAAATAATATATTTTATTATTTATAATATTGATAGCAACCCATCACGAGAGATTTTATTAACTAAAACCAAGTACAACATTTATTCCAAGAAATGGGAACCAATCAGCTTTACCAAATTGGATATGGCAGGCCACTATAAGGTGGTTCCTGGTGGGAGTCCGAGTATAACTGTAAAGAGAAAAATCCACTCACATACGCAGTGGAGCCTGACACAGAGCAAAGAATGGCAGCTGTTCTTTTTCTTTTCCTATCTTTTGATACTCTTTTAGCATGAAGATGGTGGGACAAGCTGTCTGAGGACAGGATGTTGATGCATTTTGTTAGATATGCAATCATAACTAACCTTCATGCTGTAGCTAAGTTATGATGAAGTTTAAGATCAAGTTTTCTGTCTTGATCAACAGTTTTGTTCTACTGTTCATCTATCATCCAAAAGTATATGACACAAAAATGGTAAGAGATGAACCAGAAATCCAGGAACTGAGCACAAACTGACAACAATTTTGGTGCTTAGAACCTTGTGGCATCAAGAAGAAGGAGAATCATTCACAGTATCAAATCTCATCGTCTGCTAACTGACCAAGTTCCACACTTCCGTGTCCATTTGACCACTACATACCCAACTAAAGACACCAAACAAACGACTCAAGTCGCATCAGCTATTCGACCGTGAAGGTAAAACATGAATAGTGAAGTTCAACACGAAAATGAGCAACATAAAACTAGATGTGCGCAGAGCAAGATACTGATTCTCCCTTGATTTTACTTGCATTTGATGCAACTGAAAAGGATACTGATTCTCCCTTGATTTTACTTGCATTTGATGCAACTGAAAAGGGCACACTTTAAACTAGAAATATGCCTAGAGTTTTAGCTGAAACGTTCCAAGTGAATATCTACATCTAGATTTTGCCAAAAAGTATTACCTCACATGTCCTGATAGAATGAAGATTCGAGTTTGTACAATCCATTTGATTGTCTGAAGCCAATGTCATTCATGACGATGAATGACTTAAATAACAGGTCCGTTGTGGAGGAAAGCAAATAAAGATTTATCAAGCACAGTAAATCAATACATCTATGATCTAACCTCCGCAGAGTTTAGAGCAAACCAAATACAACAACAATCACAGAGATTTTGAATCACGCTCATGAATTCAAACCTTGCATTTTAAGTTGTGCCCAGACCATCTTTAGATAGTGCAGGGTCGGAAAATGAAACAGGAATCTCTAGCAACTTGTTCTCCTATTTGAGTGTTTCGTGGGAGTGATTACAAATACAACCAAATACAAAAGGTTTAAATTTTGAAAACATTTTGACTGAACTCTGCAGAAACCAAGACGTCCAATTAGTCACAAGCTCATTGATAAAACACAACACGAGGAAACTTGAACTTGTCCGAAATGAATGGTATTACCTGTGGACTGTGGACCAAATCATGATAAAAATCATATTCTGCATCATAATCATGTAACTTGAGCTCGGCCTTCTGATTAGTATGATAGTGATGCTTAGCTGAAGCAGACTTGCCAAACCCAAAAATGCTCACTTTCTCACAAATTCCTACTGCCAACATTACAGCTTGCAGACCAGAAGAGTAATGGAACAAAGAACCATCATGTGAGGGGATCCATTCATCGAAAGACTTCCCTGTTTGCTCCACAAACCTTTTCAATGAGTAGTACTTCACAATCCTCGTACACATCACATCAAACCGCGGATCAGTGACAATCAAAGGTGCTTTGTGCGACGAATTGCACATACTATAATCCATGAAATGCACTGGTTGACAGATGTACATAACAATGGGGACATTCTCCCCATATGGGTGGCAAAAACACCCTTTCCTCCTAGCACAAAGATGCAATATATTGCTGTTCACAAACGAAATATGAGTTTTTGACCCAACATTTTGCTCAAACCTCTCCGTCCTCGCATTGTTCAAACGAATTACCACCTCATGCCCATCAATCGCCTTCCCATATTGATTCTGCAACAAAATCCCACTATTCCCAATCACAGCACAAGTACCATACTTCCTACTAGAACCCACCAGCCCGTTGTGCCTATCAATGGGATTCCTTACAGTCCCTACCAATTCGTCCAGTATATCGTCTTGAAATCTCTTCTTTCGAGCCCAATCGTGCAGTAACCTTCTGAACTCCAACCAATACCGGTAAAACTCGGGAGACTTGAGCAACACAGGAAAACCCCTGTGAGAGCTTGCTTTAACGTCATGGTTATTGAACCTCCGCCAGGTAGCGAATGTTCTGTACCTTCCTTGACTATCAAAGTTGCCCTCTAAGAGCTGCTCTATGTCTTTCTTTGCCCGAGCCTCTCCTATGTCAATGGCTGCGTATTTGAGCAGCGTGGAGTTGAAAACCCGAGGTAAAGATTGGGTTTTTACATGCTTTTCGAGCTCAATGGAATGAAACACAACACCTCCTCGGTGGATTAGAACCCTACCGTAGAGGGTCACAACGAATACAAGGAGCACAAGAATGCTAAACACTGGACGGACTGACCTTTTCATTTGAAGGACATAGAAAAACGGTAAATGCTCCCAACATACATCAATATTCATAGATCATAAGGTTGTCTGAATCAGATCCATTGTGACATTGAACAAATTTGAACCGAGTCAAGAAAAACCCAGAAAGGAAAATCACTACAAGACATGAATCCTAAACATCTCCAATGATTCCAGGGGTGTTTAGTCAAGGAACGGAAACTGCAGATGATGCTACAAGAAAGTGAAATAAGAATTGCAAATGAGAGTGGAAGTTGAGGAAGGTGTTTGGGGGAGGAATGGGAGTTTCATGACTTGGAAAAGAGTGAGAATTCAGAAGTAAGACAGAGGTAACTTGTGACTGAGAGGAAAGAACAACGCAAGATCTGTGGAGAGAAGGGTATGGTTCTGAGAGAAGAAAGGGAAAGAATGGAGTGGTGGTGATGGGAATGAGCAGAGCAAAGGGCATTTTAAACGGTGAATAGAGGGTTTACAAATCTAATGGTTGATTGATTGATTGGTATTTTTTATTTCCATGGAGGTTGAGAGAGTTGTGGTGTAACTTCTTCTTCTGGATCATCTCATCATGAATTGATGGCTTGATGCTGCGAATATAATCTGGATCGGTAATTGGCTGGGGAAGGACGATATCTAGACCGAAATATATCTGAATAATTATAAATTATCAACTTGTTTAAAGTTGTTATTAAGAGAATTAAGTAAATTGTTTATCATTAATAATTAGGAAGACATTTATGCTCTCTCGGTCTTTGGCATTAAAAAACCAGACTTTATGATCATTGACTTCAAATAGCCTGAGGGGAGAGGAGGTGTTTTCTGAGGTAACTTTGTTATGTTCTGAGGTTGTTCTCTTTCAGCTTTTAGTGATTTTGTTATTTTCTTGTTGGTTTTTAGTAGTTAGTGTTGTAAAATAGAAGTTACCTCTTTTTGATCGATTAAAAAACTTAACCGATTTAATTGTTTTAATTGTAAAAATTTTGAGTTTTCTAATTTTTCGGTTTAGTTTTTAAATTTTTGATTTGGTTAACTTCAATAATTCTTATTATTAAAAACCGATAAGTTTGTTAATTAATATGTCAGTTTTAAAAAATTAATAAGTTCTTACAAATTAAAATTAATTAATTAATTTTTATTAAATAATTTTTAATTAAATTTTAAATTCTTCGATAGCTTTCAATTTTTTAATTTTATTTAATATTTAGGTGATTTTAAAAAAATCTAATACTGGTTGAATTTTTTAAACTTTAAAATTCCTGTTTTATTGGTTTAGCTTGCAGCGTCTTAATTGATAAATATTTTGATTTATCTCTATTAATGAAATGAGATTGAATCATTAAATAATTTGTAATTTATGATATTTATTTGAAATTAAGATAATAAATTTCAAATAAAAACAATTTTTTTTTACAAATTCATAACTTATGTTAATTATTTAGTTTTTTGTTGGGTTGATAAAGTGTATCTTTCAATAAAAATGACACATATTGAATGAAGGTACACCTATCTTAGATTAGGTTGGCCATAGATTTCCAGTTAGGTTCTTAAATCCATCTTGTCACTTACCTCTGCCCTGGCCCATAAGACCATATCTATTAAACTAATGAAATATGTGTTTTTTTTTAACATAAAGAGAATGTTTGACAAAAAAAGACGTATCAACTGTTTTTTTAACTTATTGGCTAAAAGTTAAATTTTTTTTTTGACTATTTTAAAAAATTATTGATGTGTTTAATAAATAACTTATTAATTAGTTTATTTAACTCCAATAAGTTAATTTCTAAAAGTTCTATAAGAAGATCATTTGGAGTTAGTTGTTTGCCTAATGACAATATTGTCCTCTATTTTACTCTTTATTTTTACTCTCTGTGTTTTCAAATTTAGTTTTTTTTATTGTATAATCATGCCGTAAGGTTTGGAAGAATATAATAAATGAGTTAATTAAACTTTTTAGTTTTTATTTAATT
>JANVCQ010000231.1:3783585-3799760 GCA_025531925.1 Erythroxylum plowmanianum
CAATTAATAAGGGTATATTAAACATTTCACTAACTTTCTTAATAAATGTGCATCTCTCTAAAACGACACTTATTTTGAATAGGAGGGAGTAATTGTTAGTCATTAAGATTTAAAACTTGAGAATATAATTTAAATTAAATATATTATTTCATTTTAAATTATTAATTCATTGAATAACTTATTTAAAATATGTAATTTTTAAACCATTTTAAGCATCAAATAATTTAGTCAAATAAGAATGACTACAAGTACACTTGCACAAGAAAAAAAGTTTAAATTCTCAATATTTAATATCAAGTTAACGTAATCCCTCCATCTATTACTCAATCCGCAACTCAAGAAACTAGAGCATAAAAATTTAGTTAAATGTATATATTTTGGCCGTTTGCTATTGTGAGAATAGCTTGCGGTGTTTGAAAGTTGGATATACCTATTCATGGATTCAACATGGTTCTAATAATTTAAGGAAAGCCGAAATGCAATCTTTGCTTTTTACCGAACGATTAGTTGTCACCTGCACACGAAGAAGCTAACTCGAAGGTCCTTTCTTCAAAATCGGGATTTGAGTGTTTCTTATTACTTCCGACATTGGATTACAATTTACAAGTCCGACAATGCAAGTAGAGGTCCTACACACGACTCTGGACTTTTGTTTCAGGTCCAATAATACACACTTACGTGTGCGAAAGAGCTAAACACAACTTACCAATTTAAAATTTGGTTAATGCAGCTCCAACGTTCGTCCTGTCGTCTACAAAATCTTGAAACTGACAATTGATCAAAGCTTGCCATATACAAAAGTATTTACCTTAAAGGAAAGAGACGTAAACCTAGTTTAACATATATGAACAAACTTGTGTTTGATTATATAATATGGTAAGAAGTGAACATAGCCGGTAAACTACTTACCTTTCTTTGTGCTCTGTACAAAAGTATTGCTTGTGTCATTGATACACTGTCGGAGAGAAGGTAAGGTTAATGAATTATTATCACTATTATGGTTCTTGTTGGTGACCACCTCACCAAAAACTGAAGGGGATCGTTCTCCTAATGCAAATATGCTATTACTGAAAGGGAATGATTCAAAGTCACTATATATATATATAGAAGCCATGCATTATAACTCAAGTAGAAGACAGAATGGAGCCAAAGACAAAAGTTTTCCGTGTTTAAAACAAATCAACCTCGTCATTCATATCCACGCTTAATTCAGCCAATTGTAACAAAATGCTTGGTTCAGCCATGTGAAGAAGTGATTGGAACATCTTTCAGCAAACTTCCCATAATACCTATCATACTCATTGCATGTGTTTTCTTAACCATTTCTTTGTTAAATTTTCAAATAATCATACATTTACATAGGAGGGTCCAAATATTTAACTTTTTTAAATTTTAAGGGACCCAATGCACCATTGACCCCTAAATAACTTCGTTCTTGTATATATATATATATATCTATTAAGATAAAAAATATTTAATTTTTTAAATTTTGGGGGGCCCAGTTGTGTCTCCATCACTGCCTTTACCTAAAATTTTAAGGTATTAAATTATGAGATTATTGTTATATATAAGTTACTATTGAATCTTATTTTTTAATTGTAAATTAAGAATACATATTTAAAACGTGAAAAATTTACAAATTAGATATATGCAAAAAAATTTATTATCAAAATTAAGTTTGATGCTATTTGAAAATTCTATATTAATATGCAATTAAGACGAAGATGAATTATTTATATATAAGAAGTTCAAATATTAAATTATAAAAACTATTCTTAAGGATAAATTATTTTTAATGAAGCAGTATAACACATTTATAATTAGCTCGTGTGAAAGTTCGACTAGGTAGTTAGGTTAAGCTCGTTAGCACTAGGTAAGGTTTGGGCATATGACGTTATAACCTGCGCATATATAAGAACGTGGAAGTTTGCATGCCTTTCCTTTCAAAATGGCTGGATAGGCTTTTAACAATGTGAACTCAATTCCCTCACTAACTAGGGTTGAGAAGATAATAAAAAGATATGCAACATTTCAATATAACTTATAGTGTGTCTTTCAGTTCTTGCCTTGTTAAGTACAATGCATCGTCATTGCTTATTCTAAAATGATTTGATAGATCATATCCTTAGTATGTATGCAATCTATATATATCCTTTTCGGATTTCGTATGGAGAGTACAAAGCAAAACCTATATTTTTCTGATACAACAGCTACGACAAGTGCAGTTAAGAAGAGGAATACATGTTGCTTGTGAAGTATGTAACTTTCACCGTCTTTTATGATTGATCTCTATATGTAACTTTCACCGTCTTTTATGATTGATCTCCATACCTAAATTTTCATAGGACTTAAAGAGGCACGGTAAAATGGAAACACTAGTATTGTATTTGTCAAGTTTTCCTAGTAAGCGACAAAGAAAACACTGGCCTTGTTGAGTCTCATTCACTTCACCCTCCTCGTAACATAGTTTGATGTTCATGTAAGCAACTTAATACAAGTATAGGTGAAATAGTTTTGTAGTTTCTTGTATTACAATTACCACATTAAGAGATAAACAATTTGCACGCTTCCAGTGTTTCAATTTAATTGAATACTTAAACATGATTGATTAATGATTTAACTTGGAATTTTTTAATATATCAAAACAATAAATGTATCAACATCCCTCCTGAGAAACCTTGATGAATATTACTTTTCATATTTAATTAAATATTTATATTTCTCAAAAAATCATAAATAAAGATTAATTTTAACCAATTCAAATATGTAAATTGATCTACTGTAACTAATGCACATATACTTTGTTATCTAATACAAATCAGAAAGCGTGTCGTCTTTGCTATTACCATTTATTTTGCAACGTCAAGTAATATTTTCAATGTTTTAAAAACTGAATCAGTGACTGAACCGGAGAAGCAATCGATTTAAAAGTCAATGGTTCAACTGGAATTCAATCGTGATCGAACCGGTGATTAATAAATATATAAAATTTTATTTTACATATTATATATAAGATAATTTTTAAACATATTATTTAATTATTTATCTAATTGTAAACTTAACTTAAACCTTCAAATATCAAAATATACAAAAAATAATTTAAATTTACTTATACAAAATAAGATAATAAAACTCACTAGTCATATTCCATCAAAAAGATAAAAAAAATCACTAATCATAATATTCATTCAAGTTGAAATCATCAAAATTAAGACATTTTAAATAGATCGGTCGATTTTTTCTCTCATCGGTTCAGCAGTTTTTACCGGTCTGACCGTTAAATAAACGAGTCAATCACTCACAAAAAATACAGACTAAATCGAACCGTTTTATACTCCAATTCACTAATTTTTTGGTCCGATTGACCAATTCGATCTGATTTTTAAAACACTTAATATTTTCACAGTATTCACACAATATCCATACCATTACGCAAAATCACCACTCTATCGTCATTAATGATATGAAATCAATCAATAAATAACATATTCCCGAATCCCGAGTAACTAACAATCGTTGTCGAGCTAAGCAGACCCTACGACCCTCCGTGCATGCTCTCCAAAAATCTTGTCTGGCCTGAAAAAGATTCAGTATAGAGCACTAAGTATAGGAACGAGCACGGCATAGATGCTAGGTTTTGACAAAACTATACACCATTTTCAAGTTTTTTGTCTCACTCGTCCCAGAGATTGAATCCAAAGCTTGTCCGTTACTCCAAATCATATTCATATAATATATTTTTCAAACTAAATTACTAAACTCAAAGCTTATTCTATTAAGTAACTTTACTAAATTAATATGATTTACCTATTTTAAACAGGGAAAAAATAATTATTTGAATTGATTTTTTTATTAATATTAATAAGAGTATAGCAGAAATGGCCTGCCAATTAAAACTTTCATAGTAAGTTACAAAGTATCAACTAAAGGGAAAGTTTATTGTAAATAATGTGTCACACAACCTCTCGGTTGTTTTGCATTTATTCCTCCTATCCTCCTACTTTACCATGACAAGTGAAGTTTTAGTGCATGTTCTAAAATAAGAATAAATACTTTTAAACGAACATAGTCATGTTATGGGTTAAGAGCCTGTTTAGTTCAGTGTTTGGAGAGGGAATAAGTATTTTTTTCTATCGCATTAAAAAAATTGAGTGTTTGACCGTAAAATTCAAAAGCATTTTTGTCATAGAAATGGCTTTTTTTGGAAGTTGAAATACAGCTTTTTGAGAAGCTCAAATTTAGAGCTTTTCAAAAAAGTATTTTTTCAGGTAAATTTTTCAGATCAATTAATGAGCCTATTTTTAGTTCATTTTATCTTTATGTTTTACACATAATTCCCACAACACCCACAAACACATCTTCACTTTTATTTTAAGATTTATATAATATTATTTAACTTTTTATATGTTTTAATATTTATTTTTGATATCATTTTTACTTATATTATAATCCATATAAAAGATTTGGTTAGATATATTTTTATTTATATTTTATATATTTTAAAATTATATAAGAATTAATATATTGTACTTTGCATATTGTTTAACATATTTTAAATAATATTTATATGCATAAATAATTTTTATTGTAAAATAAAATATAGTTAAAATTAAAAGTGTTTTTTATTTTTATGTTGCCAAACAGTCTATTGTATTAAGCTCTTTTAAAAAAACTTTTTTTAAAATAACAGTCAACTGACTTCTTAGAACAACTTTTTTTAGAAAAGCTCTACTGATAAAAGCTCTACTGCTAAAAGCTCTACGGATATAAGCTCATCCAAACAGGCACTAAATCCTATTTTATAGATTCTAGCTTAACAAAAACTATTAAATTTGGACTCTGAAAATATTAACTGGCTTCATAAATCAAAAGAACGAGGTTGTGAATAATAGCATGTAATATAAAATCTTATACTGGTGGGATTCAAAAATAAATTTGAGAGATAGAAGTTGTATAAGACAGAAATACGTAATGATAAAAGAGTTTTAGAGTTCAAATAACTTTCATAAACTACAATTTTATTAAAATGTAATTTTTAGAATTTGTTTGAAAATGTACTCAATTTTAGAGGTTGTTACCATAAGTCTTTTAAGAGAGTTTTAAAAGAGCTATATTTGTTATAGTTCTCTTGTAAGAGAGCCGAAATCTTATCATTTGTATCATATTATTTGATTTAATAGAATTTAATATCGGTTTGTTCCATAATTTTGACCTTTATGCAAAAATGTTTTTCATGTTAAAATTTTAGGTTCATTATCTTTCAGTTATTTTTATTGCGTGAATAATTTGTTATTAATTAAGTGATTTAAAAAATCCTGTGAACTTTATTAGTTAGGGTCCTAATAAATAATATCTTAGACCAACAATTTAATCAGGTTCATCTGTTCCAAACAAAATCCCATCACTGTTCACTCATATTTTCAGATTGAATCTATATTTAACTTTCAATCCCAATTCTACGAACATTTAACACTAAAATCCAAACAAAATTTCGGTCCCAACCTACTGACATGGGCGGCAAGTTAGGTAAAGTGTTGCTCATGCCAGCCTAAATCGTAGAGCAGTTGGAAGTTGAAGAAGGGATGCTTGAGGAGTTATGTACAGTCTTTTCAATCTAAAGTCCTAAGAGGCAACTACGACGGGGCTGATCCTCTGGCCCAAGAATTCAGTATCAATCTTGTCCCAATACATCTTAACCTTTCATTTATGTGGGACGATGGGGGTTGATCTTCTGGCTCAAGAACCCAGTACCAATCTTGTCCCAATGCATCTTAGCCTTCTATTTATGTGGGTTCCACATAAATGAAAGGCTAAGATGCATTGGAACAGGGTTGGTACTGGGTTCTTGGGCCAGAGGATTTGAGGTGAACTACGACCGCCAATAATTGTCCTTAACGCGAAAGATATACAGTAAAATTTTATAAATTAATATTATCGATATCATGATATTTATTATTTTATAGAGATATTAATTAACTGATAAATACTAAAAATTTTGGTGCAGTTTGAAAACATATCACTAGAAATTCGGATGCAATAAGAAAAGTTAGAGATGAGCTTCAACTATACTTAAATTTTAAGAAAAAATAAACAATTCTATAATCATATTTCACTAAATTATCTTAGTTATATTTGTGTAAGTTTATATAATTATTAATTTATGATATTAATGAGACCCTATATTTACATAAGGGTATTTTGAAAATATATTATCTTATTATCTTATCGAAATTTGTTAAATTTTCAACTTACTCAAGTCGGAGAAAAATATTATCTTAGAGAGTTCATTAATTTATCGAGTATCAATTTAAAAAGGTTATACTGTATGTGCATGCAGTAAGTCCCTCCACCTTTAGACAAAATTGTGGTCCAAATTATTATTTGGTCATAGCAGATCATTCTGTAATCACCTTCAGATCCTCTAGCATGTGCTTTACCCTTTTTAAGGGAAGGCTGAATTTACACGAAAGATGAAGCATTGCATTTGCCTAGAAGTTCTTGACCTCACTCAAAACATGCGAAAGATGAAGCATTGCGTCGCTTAAACTTTTCGTAAAAATATACCCATTCAAATGCTTGGCAAAGAGCATTTGTAATTAATCAAGTAAGAATTTTGGTTGATTATCAAGAATTTTAGGTCTTTATTTTTTCAAATTTCCAGATTTGTTCGACAATTTCAATATTTTGATTGCTAATAATAAGGTGAATTATTTATTTATTATTTTGTGTCATAAAAATATACCCATTATCTTTTTAAAAATGTACATTAAATAAATATGCCAAGGGAATACACTACCTTAATTAATTTATAAGAGCGAACAAATTAAAAAAATTACATAAACAAAAATTGATAAATCTCGATCGATGAATATTAATATTATAATAAATATATTATTTTTATAACAATAAAAAATTTGCTTACTTGTTTTGCTAGTTATCAAATACTCTCTCCTATCTAAAATAAGTATCATTTTAGAGGGATTTTAATTATTCAAAATAAGTGTCGTTCACGATTTTTCATGCATATTTATAATTTTATTTCCAAAATTACCCTTTAATTTCTCTCACATCTTAATTATACAGATTATATTTTTAAGGCAATTCAACATGTAATTAATAAAAGTATATCAAATATTTCACTAATTTTCTTAATAAATATACATCTCTCTAAAACGATACTTATTTTAGATAGGAGGGAGTAAGGTTCTTATGATCGTCAAAGAAAAAAAGACCCACAGCCTGAAGAGGCGCAGAACGGAGTTATGGAGGACCATGCATACTTTACATAAACATTAATTGAGAAGAAGCAAAAAGTCCAAGAGAACAGAGCGACTCCGCGTTACACATGGTTTGATCAGAGTAAATGATGCATTGAAAACAGTACTGAGTTAGCTGAACATTGTATCTGTAATCACCGAACTCGTGTTACTCGCTGCTTCTCCCATCAAATCATAACATTCTCATACGGAACTTCGATATGGCCTCCAATGCTTGCCAAAACAGTTCGTTTAACTAAATGTCTGCTTCCTGGATGTTAACTTAATGCGTTCAAGTCTAACAATATGGTCTGTACCTTGATTGATTCCTGCACCATTTTATATGCCATGCATTGCCGCCATAACAGTATGGAAGTGATTATGTACTTGCCGTGTGCATGATGATGGACATCAAATAGGTATGACTTTTTTTTTTCTCGTTTTTAACAAATTATGATGTCAATTTGAAAATTGACTGAATTGGCAATTTGAACTTGAAGCCATATGTGAACTGCTCAAATATATAAATTCTTGAGTAAATTATACTTTATGTTTAAAATTTTATAGTTAAAAGTATAAAAATATAAATTAAATATTACAAATTTCAATTTGTTGTAAATATAACCTAGATATTAATTCGTTTAATTCTTGTTAATTTTGCTGATATGAAGTGACCATGTGAATTGGACTCGTACATGTTAATATATACGTTAAAATTTTAGATAAATAAATTGTTACATTTTATTAGAAAAAATAACAACAATAATATTAAGTGAGAGTCTTGTTCAAATGTAAAATTTAGAGGGATCCAATAATATACAGTTTTACCTCTATATGATGCAGAAGATGTTTTTAATAAACTCACAAGTAGTGCAAATTAATAATAATACAAAATATCAATAAATATGTATAACTAAACATATATAATTATATAATACAATATATATAAAACATGATAAAGATTAATAGTACAAGATAAAATACATAAATAAATATAAAAACTAGGACAAAAAAAAGATAAATACAAGAATAAATCACACCAACTACTTACGTAAAGTAAATAGACTAAGTAAAAAAACCACTTAAGTTAAGTAACTTGGAGAGAAGCACTACTTAATCAAAATATTAAGGCTATCTATAATATGAACAACTAGAAGGAAAACGTTTAGAGAACTTAGAGAATAATAAATACCTCTCTATATAAGATCCTTTATCTATATTCTAGTATATCAAAGTTTTCTATTGCGGGCTATGGCTTTAGTAAATTTCAGCAAAATTATATCATTCTTGATCACTTCTTTTTCGTTATTATTAGGCCTCTTTTTTCTCCTCTTACATCTTTAAGTAATATTTTATCACATCTTCTTATTGGAGTATCGAAGTGTCTACTTTTAATATGTACGAACCACCTGTCTCTCATCTTTTTTAATTTATCATTAATACTAGCTAATTAGAAACAAAATAATAAAAAGAAATACTTATTATCATGTATTAGTGTTAGTAACAATTAAACTTTTTAATTTATTGAATAATTTATTAAAATTCTATAAATTTTTTCAAAAGAATGACCTAATTTACATGACTGTTTACATTAGCAAAATTAATAAATATAATTAGTTGTAATAGTTGTAGTTGAATTATGTTTATAATAAATTGAAAATTTTGATATTTAATTAAATTTTGATATTCTTAATTAGCATTATAAAATTAAGTAAAATTTCATATTTAAAATATATTTTATCCTATAATTTTCTTAATCAAAATTGAGAATGAATATGATATGGTCCTATTATAGAATGTTTTCGAGTTTTCAGTAATATGCACATATAATAATAATACTGTCACGTCTCATTTATCGAACTTAACAACTTAGGGAGAACGCCCTAACTATTGAAAGCCATAGACGTGTGTCCCAATGGTTCAGAGATAAGTAAGACAATGAATGTGAGCAGAAAAGAGCATAGCAGATCTAGACGTGGAAGTGTGGTCCTTATTCATGGATGTGTTGGTAAGCAGTTAATTCACAGCGATTTCTTAATATAGCAGTTAAGCTGAGTATTACTTTTTAAACAAATTATGAATATTTGAAAGCTCTTTGGTATCACTTCTATTTTTGTTTTTTTTTATTTAAAAAATTTTAATTACCAACATAGTAAAGTTACATTTTTGTTATTAAAATTAATGAATATATTAATTAATAACTAAAATTAATTAATGTAGTTACAATGATACATTTTTGGTAGATATTATTTGGTGATTCCATCGCTAATATAAATATAAAAAATTATTATTTATACTAAAATCAAAATAATTATCATCAACATCTATTGGTCACCTAATTAGTTCTAATTAATTAATAATTGAGAGTTGACTTGTGGCCGTTTACTCCATTTGGCATTTTAGAGGCACTTCACATATAATTCCGTGGACATTGCATTAACCAGTTAACAGAAGTCAGGTCAGTACGTTCCAAGAAGTGTTAGATTCGTACGAGAAGAATCGGAAAGTCTATTATCCCTTATTTAAGTGAGGTCGTAGATTCAAACCTTTTTTATGTATGTAGTCGTGTAAAATTTAGAGCTAAAGTTTTACCTCCTGTAAAAAATTTATCCAATTCAAGCGGAGATTAATTTAGATATAAATGATTTAAAGATACCTTTTCATAGATAAGATCTTCCTAAAATGTTTCATATATAAAAAATATATATAATTTTTTCTTTAAGGAAAAACATGTCACGAGCATCTATACCGTGTTTGCACACGCAGTCTAAATGCATGTGGTGGGTTGGTCAGACTAGGAGCTAAGGAAAGACCATTACTTGTTTCTATTTTCGTAAGACTGCCGTAAATGTATGTGACCTGCTCATCGAGTTGTGTTGGTGACACCTCAATCGAAATGGGAGTAATACAGCCAAGAAAAGTGATTGAATGGTTATTTTCATGAATAATTATAATCATTTTTTTATCTGCCTTGGTAGACTGTTGTTAGCAACCCTACCTACACTGTACTACGAAGAATACCACAAGTGCCTTGCGTGTACTCCACCTCTTTATAAAGGCTATACCCCTCAACTTCTATATATGTAATGTTAGTACGTGACCATATTGTGGCATTAACAATTTTGAAGATCTTTTTCTTTCGCTTCATCTCATCTGTCTTAAGACAGGTTCTCAGAGTGTAGTGTTACTGCCTTTATCCTCTCTCTCTGTCATTGGCTCTTGCAATGGATATTGGGAGTGTTCTTCAGTTTCTTGAGAACAAGACCATTTTGGTCACTGGTGCAACCGGGTTTCTAGCGAAAAGTACGCTCGCTTTTTATTTGCTCTTGTAATAGTAAGTTTCTATTGATTGCACACTCACTCCTTTTCGCAATGCAGTTTTCCTGGAGAAGATATTGAGAATGCAGCCAAAAGTGAAGAAGATATATCTTCTTTTAAGAGCTGCTGATGCTAAATCTGCCTCCCAACGCTTTCAGAATGAGGTATATATCTATGTTATAGAGTGAAACGAACTTTGTACAAAAGGGTAGAGAAGAAAACGAAAGCTCAGTGAATGGACACTTCATCTCCAAAATTCTTCTCATCTTTATTTTCCTTCCTTTCTCCTTTCATCCACCATTTTTTGCCTGAAAAATATTCGAATTTCTCAAGTTAAGAACTTAATATCTTATGTTCCTTGTTCTAGCAACTGTCTTGCTCTGAACGGTAAATGTGGTTTTACACCACTGGAAAAACATAGTACACCACAAATTAATTTTGATCAAATTATCTATTTGGTGATTAACCCGTGATCGTAGGTTATCGGGAAGGACTTATTCAGACTACTGAAGGAGAAATTAGGTGCAAATCTGAATTCATTCATGTCTGAGAAGACAGTTCTTGTACCTGGGGACATCTCTCGCGATGATGATTTGGGAGTGGAGGATTCAAACCTAAGGGAGGTGATGTGGAATGAATTAGACGTCGTCGTAAATTTAGCTGCCACCACCAACTTTGACGAAAGGTAGGTTCTCGACAAGGGACAACAACCCATTTGTTTATTTTCTTGGGATCTTCACTTTACAGGAAAATATTAAACTTGCAGGTACGATGTTGCACTTGGAATTAACACACTGGGAGCTAAGCATGTCTTGTGCTTTGCCAAGAAGTGTGTGAAACTAAAGAGTTTCGTTCACGTATCCACTGGTATATATTTAACATCACTGTTTTTTTCCCTTGTTTAATGATAATCTAGACAATGATGCCCACCTGTTTACATTCTAGATTCGTCTCCAAATTTGGATTTTGTAACAAAATATTTGTAATCAAGAGCTAGATCTGGTTTAATTTTCAGCCTATGTCGCTGGAGAGAAGGCAGGGTTGATACTAGAGACTCCATATCAAATGGGGGAGACACTTAACGGAGTCACTGGACTAGACATCGAGGAAGAGAGGAGGCTGGTTGAGGCAAAATTGGATCAAATCCAAGCAACAGGAGCCAAGGGTGAAGAGATCAAAGAGACCATGAGAGATATGGGCATTGACAGGTAAGCTCTTGATCGGTATAAAAACAACACTCAGATAGAAATTTTATTAATATGCGAGATCTAAAGAGTTCTAACACGTAACCTTATCTTATCTTTAATTAAGAAAGCGATCGTTTCCAAAGTATAAGAACATTATTATATAATAAATAACCGTTAATATTTTAATCCCACTTTTGGCTGCTGGGAGAGTAAATATTTTAGTCTTTAAAAGCTGAGACGTGACAAGAGTAGGCTGTGCTCTATTCTAAGGTTGAAAATTTCCTCTATTAACAAAAAATACAAAGTCTTTTGGGATTTCACACATTGCCTTGTGCCATTTCGATGGTGACCCCAGTCTCTCTAGCTAGTCGCCAGACATTTATTGTTCTTATTAATGCCGAGGTATTCACTTAGTGACAAAAGTGAAAAGTCTAATTATATAATACTACCTCTTATTTAAAATAAGTGTCGTTTTAGAGATATGCACACTTATTAAGAAAGTTAGTGAAATGTTTGATATATCCTTATTAATTGTATGTTAAATTGTCTTGAAAATGTAATCTGTATAATTATGATGTGAAATAAATTAAAAGATAATTTTGTATAATTAGGATGTGAAAGAAATTAAAGGGTAATTTTGGAAATAAAATTATAAACATGTATGAAAAATCGTGAACGACACTTATTTTAAATAATTAAAATTCCTCTAAAACGATAATTATTTTAAATAAGAGGTAGTAATTAGGTTGTTTACTATTAAAATTTTAATAAAAAGTCCATATTTTTATAATTCCTTTTAATTAGCTATTGAAGGCAGGCAGAGGAAAGGTGCAATAGTCAATCAATCTCGATGTCTGGCCTTGGACAAGTATGAACTTCACGACGTTGAAAACCGAGAAATACTTAATTTCACTAGGATACTTGTTAGGTCACCGAATATAAAAGATTTGACAGGGACATTCAACCGTACAAGGCGGTCCAAAATATTTTATGGAAGTCTGACCAAAGTATGATATTTATAAAAATCACAAGTGTCTGGTCTAGTTGTCAACATTTTGTAATAAAATGATATAACCATCTATATCATTGAATCAGTGAATTTAACTCGAAATCGTCTTGATATTACAATTAATATGTGTTAGTCTTTTGAGAAATTAAAAAAAAACAACACAAGAACTTCAGGTCACACTCCTGGGTGGTCCCTGAAAATATGGGAAACTGACCAGGCCAAGTGTTCTTGCGCTCTAATCTCACTTGCTATTGTTAGTAGTCTTTAAATGCGTTTTTGTACTTTGCATTCTGCAAGAGCATGACTTCCCCATAAGAGATCACTTTGTCATTACTGTCTACTTATTGATAAACACATTAATACGTTAGTATGAATCACTCTAAAATTAAGTAAAACAGTTATCTATATTTATTAATAAAAGAACTATATTAGAATATTATCATGTGTGAAGAATTTGATTTTATTGGATATGTTATGTTCTTATTTTATTTTATAACAAAACTCTGAAACTTGTTTCTCCAAATTTATGAGAAAAATGTTAATATAGTTTTGGACAGGCGCATTGCATAAAATTGAAATCAACAATAATTACTTATGCTGGTACATTACAAGGGCCGAGATACAGTTCATGTTGAAGTTGGCCTTTTTCTTGAATATTACATGGCTTTTGTATTGTGAAGAAGAACCAGAGTCATAAGAGGCAGAATCTAATCGAATGATAAGAAAAGAAAAAGAGAAAGATGAACAAAACGAAAAAACAAATTGTTTAATGATTGAATTTATAGCACATGGCATACTTCTAATATATTAATGTCCATGAATGACGATAATGGCAGAGCGAAGTTTTATGGATGGCCAAATACGTATGTATTTACAAAAGCAATGGGAGAGATGCTTGTGGGACAATTGAAGGAAGAAATGCCAGTGGTCATCATTCGACCCACCATTGTCACTAGTACATACAAAGAACCATTTCCTGGTTGGGCTGAAGGTGCAAGGTACGATATATGTAACAATTTATTTATCTCGTGTCTTATCAGCAAAGAAACCATTTAAAATTGTTCTTGGTTCGGTTTCAGGACAATAGATGGCATAGCTGTGGGATATGGAAAAGGCAGACTGACATGCCTTCTTGGTGACGTTAATACGATTATAGATGCAGTAAGATAAACAGAAATCTTCGTCTTATTTATTGCCTAAGATTTATAGATATAAAACAGCTTTCTAGTGCTTTTGCAAGAGCATATCCTTAAGAAATTGAAAATGAGGTGTGTGTTTGTCTGAATGTTCAGATACCAGCTGACATGGTGGTGAATTCAATTATTGTGGCCATGACTGCTCATGCTAATCAACCATCTTATGAAATTTACCAAGTGGGATCTTCAGTAAGAAATCCTCTCACGTACTCTAGTCTTCACGATTTCGGGTTCCGTTACTTCAGCAAGAAGCCATGGATTGGCAAGGATGGGAAGCCAGTGAAGGTCCGCAAGATTAGAGTGTTGAGCAGCATGGATAGTTTTCGGAGATACATGGCAGTTCGCTACTTGTTCTTTCTAAAGGTTTCATATTTATTTATCAATATATACGAAGTTTTCAATATTACTTGTTTCTCATTCTTCCAATTAACACGTAATTCTCAATCCAGGGACTAGAATTGGCAAACACAGCATTTTGCCATTATTTTGAAGGGGTGTATAGTGATCTCAATCGAAAGATCAAGTACGTGATGCGCTTGGTGGAACTTTATAGACCATACTTGTTCTTCCAGGGAGTGTACGTATATTCTACTTAAGAGTCACACTTATATAGTTAAATCTTGTTGTTTTTTGTTTTCATGCCCATAAGGGTCTCCTTTGCAACGCAGTTTTGATGACATGAACACGGAGAAGTTGCGGATTGCTGCAAGAGACAATGGAGTTGAGACTGATGTGTTCTACTTCGATCCTAAGTGCATTGATTGGGAAGATTACTTCGTGAACGTCCACATTCCTGGTGTGGTTAAATACGTTTTCAAGTGACGGAATTTATGAATAACTAAGCGGACAAGTGATTTGTTTCTTAGAGCTATTGAATTGGTGTCATTTATTCATATATGTAAGAGTGATTATATTTGCTTTCACATGCTTAAGGACTATATCAATGCAATTGTATAAATAGTTCGTCTAAATTTGTTTGCCCTCACAAAAGGAAGCCAACTAGAGTTGAAAGGAGAAAGCAACGTTATGAAGTTTGTGATTGATTGCTCGATGACGAATTATATATATGGAAAGCATTTGTATTGCTCTTGCCCTATATGTCTGTTTTGTATTCGTTAGTTTTGTTGATATGGCATATTGCATATTTTAAATTTTTATACAATAGCAAAACTCTAATTCTTTTAAAAGTTGATCAGAAATATTCTTATGCCAAATTTTGTCACAAAGAATAATACTAATTTGTAAAAATATTAATATGTTTAGCTTTATGTTGTGATCGATCATTAGATTCTTATGCATAGTATTTCTAGAATTCTAGTCAATGTAATTAACAAAAAATTCAGATTGTTTGTTACATTTAAAACAATCAAAAGTTCACGATCCTATCATCACAAATCTAAGTAATGATTCAAGTTCTCATTCTTTTGGGTTCCAAGAGTGCATTTCTTCCCCTTCGTACTTCATTTTGATCAATGGATCACTTTCCAAGTTTTTCTCAGGAAAATTTGGACTTAGACAAGGAGACCCTTTATTCCCTTTCCTTTTTATTATTTGTATGAAAGTTTTCTCTAAGAGTTTGAATGATTGCATAGCGAGAAATCCTTCCTTGAGATGCAAAACTCTTAAACTCACCTACCTCCTGTTTGCGTATGACATTCTGTCATGCTGACATCAGTTCAATTCAAATATTGCTCAATTGTTTAAACTCTTTCTATAGATTTTCAGGAATGGATATGGACCCTTCCAAAAGCCAGTTTTTCCTTTCTCATAACATGGATCACTTGACAAACCAAATGGAACAATTGTTTGGCCTTAGGAAAGGATCTCTACCTATAAAGTATCTAGGTGTTCCTCTCATTATATGTAGGTTATCGAGGAGAGAGTGTTTACCCTTATTGAATAAGAGATTGATGTGAGAATCAATAAATGGACCCATAAAAACCTTTCTTATGCAGGTAGACTACAACTAGTGAGTTCTATTCTTTCTTCATTCCAGGTGTATTGGCCCTCTCACTTTATTATCCCATCTTCTGTCCTCAAGGAACTAGAAGCTAAACTCAGGAATTTTTTATGGGCTGGGAAGGTGGGTAGTCACCATCAATCCAAAGTTAAATAGAGCGACCTTACTAAATATATAATAGGAATAATAGGAAAATCCAATATATAAATATATATGGAATAAAATAATATATGTAAAAAATGGATATGT
>JANVCQ010000231.1:3799860-3831009 GCA_025531925.1 Erythroxylum plowmanianum
AGAGAGGGAATATATATCCTTAAATATTAATCCATATTGCCCAGAAATCTCAATAACCAAAAATTGAAAATTGATACAGTAAGGAACTAGAAAAGAAGGGAGCTACATAAGAATATGAGTTGAACTTGTCGACGGAAGTCTTCTTTCGTTTCTCAACAGTGAAGTAAGACCACGCTCATGAGCTTATTATCCTAGGTCGGAACAAGTTGATATGATCCCCCTTTTTCTTTTTGCCCCTATATCGCCATGCGGGAGGGACATGGAGACATACAAAAGGAAAGAAGGGGATGAGATTTCTCTCACTTTTGGTATAGCGGGGTCAATCCCGAACTTGATAGATCATTCCTCTTTCCGTTCATATATGAAATATGGGATTTCATTAAGTAGATTCTTAAGAAATCACGAATAAGACCATTTGTACTTACTTCAACAAACGAAGGGTGAGCCTCTTCGACCAAAAAATCTTTTTGTCTTGATCCTAAATTAATACTAAGCAAGTCCGAACTAATTGAATACTTGTGTCTGAAATTTCCCGAATTAGTTTACCATTTTCACAAAGAATATAATTGACAACTCGAAGTTTCAAATGATCCTTATCCTACAATAAATCCTGTGGGAAAAGTGTTTTTAAATTTATACTGTCCTCCATCTCATATATGATTACTGGTCGAACCAAAACAAAAACTTTTTCTTAGTAGGTGTGATTCGTTGGATATAGATCCAATTTTTGATTTTTTTTGTTTCCTTAAAATGGGTTTTTATCGTTCCTGGGGATATCAAGATACCACTATGTCGGGATATCTTATTTGTTTTTCCCGAAAAATAGATATCTCCAAAAAGAATTTTAAGTTCAATTTTTTTTTGTTCTCTCCACCTGGACCAAACCGGCTACTCTACTTCTTGTATTGGGGGGGGGGTGTTAGGGATCTATATACTCCCAACCATTGTTCCCTTTGTATTTCGGACATGGAATCTAATGTATATTTGTTTTTTAACTGCCCTTTCTCAAATTCTGTATAGAAATGCTGCCTCAATCACTTCCAAATCCCCATTCCCAACTCATCAAGCCTTCCTTCTATCCTAACTTGGTTTCACCAATCACCTCCATAGAATTCCATCTTCCCTATTCTTTTATCCACAATGGTTTACCACATTTGGACCGAAAGGAATTCAAGAACATTCAAGGATGTAGATATGGAGGTGGAGAGCTTACAAGCCAGGATAATCTTCCAAGTTCTGGAGCATCTCAGCCTAAACACATAGAGAGGTAATTAGGTCTATTATTGTACTATCTTTGTGATGCAGATTGTTGTTCAACTGGGAGGCCAAATTTTACACTCCTACCTCCACGGCTGAGATCTCATGGATGGACACATATTCAAGGCACAACAGACTTTCCAAATGCAATTAAGGTAACTTGGAGCTTTTAGAGGCAATGGTTTCTGCATAAGAAATCATTGTCTATAGAACTTCTGCTAGAATAACTGAGATTATGAAGACTGATGAGCAGGTTTTTGATGATGTCCTGATCTTTTACATGATTGGACTATGGTTTAGCTCGTGTATATCTGGGTATATGTTGACATGTTGTGGTATTGTTGATGTATTGTTGCTCAGTGTATAACTAGGCATATGTGGTTTTTGGTTTAGCTGGATATTGTTGTTTTTTTGATTGTGCTTATGTTTGGAAGGATACTGGTCACTACTGGCATGTAGGACTTAGGAGAGGAGATTGATGGTAGGGCAGATAGTTGTTCGCCATTATGTATTTGCGTGTTAAGAGATTACCTATGGTATTTCTTGTATGTACATAACTCTTTATTTCTTATAAAGTTACTGATTTACCCAAAAAAAACTATGAACCTATTCTTTCAATATTCTGCTCAAGGCCTTCATTTAAACCGATCAGATCAATAAAGTTTGTAAATCAAATTCACCTATTTAGCACTGTATCTACGTGAAGTCTTTTTTACGTTGATAATAATAATGTTTTAAAAATTTGACCAAAAGTTAAATCAATAAGATAAATTTTTTTAAGATTAGACCATTATAAAACTGGTTAAAGATCAAATAAAAGTAAAGAATTTGAAATAAAATTAAAAGATATTGTCCTTATCTATTGAAGAATTTGAAGTTAATTAAAAAAGAGATTATTAAATAAAAATAATCAATTTATTTTAATTTACAATAATTTATTAATTTATAAAATTGATTGATTAATTTATACATTGATTGGTTTTTAACAACAAGAGTTATTAAGGTAAATCGAACCAGAAATTTGAAAACTGACTCAAAAAATTGAACGATTCAAGATTTTTATAGTTAAACTGATCAAACCGATTGAGTTTTTTTAATCATTTGATAATAGAACTCTTAAAATCAAATGTAAAGAATTTTTTAATGCATAACTAAAATGTTATTTTAAATGGAAGGGTGAGGTTGAAAAAAATTAAAGAAGGATATGTTAAAGTTTCAAACAAATTGAAATTACGGTTAAATGCCTAAATTTGGAACAAACATTTTTGAGCTTGATCAATTTAGGGATAGACATTTTTAACCTGCTCAATTAAGGTCTAAATGTTAACGAGTCTGTTCAATATTAGGCTATTTTGGATGAAAATCTTCCGGTGCCAAACAAGCGTCCTTAAGTCAATTTGGAGAGACCAGATAGATTTCAAATGTCATGTAAAAAAACTGACGTGGAATTTCATAAAATAAAAAAGAAAAATATTTTATATTTTATCTCGGAACCCTAAACCCCCAAATATTCACTCTCTTTCTCTCTTAAACTTAGTAATTTAATGAATTTAATTGACCAATTGAATTATATATAATAAATCAAAAGATTTTAAGATAAAATAGATAAAAAAAGATACAATATTATATCAATTCTTTAAGTTTAATTTTAAATTTTATATAATATTTTTCTAGTAGTAAACAAAAAGTAAAACTAACTTTTTAAAAAGTAGAGACTACTCAAAATCTCTTTAGAAAATTTACTATTCCTCATGCAACTTAAGGCAACTTGCCTAGATTCTTTGGATTAAGTATGAGATAATAGATATAGAAGTATTTTTACGTGTGATTGATTTCTACTTGTGTTTTTATATTTACTCTTTTATTATTTTCACAAGTCATCAAGTTGAGTTTTTCACTCATTTATAAAGGAAATACATAGACTTCCTAACTACAACAATTAAAGAAAATTATTGGGAATGAAGACGAGCTCATCATCCTTGAGAGAAATATGAAAACTGTTTACTACAAGTCTACATCAACTCAAAAGAAAATGACACATAACCATACTAAAATCCCAGACACCGAGTTATTAGGAGTGAGCAATCATAAAGGCTTTAGAGGGATGTTGTTGGCTAAACGAAGTTGGGGAGTGAAAGGCTTAAATGGGAAAGGAGAAGAGAGTTGGGAGGACTGGGGTTGATGGGCAAAAGAGAAAAAGAAGACATACTAGAAGGGGATCAAATACGAGACGATGATTTGTGGATAAGAAGCCAAAGCCAAAGCCAGTTGGTGGATGGTGGGGGAACAGCTGACAGAAGATGGTGGGGGGTTGAAATCAAATTGTATTAAACCATTTTTATGCTATTTTTGTGGTGCTAAGTAAGAAATATATTCCTTACTATAGAAAGCATTTATTAGGGTTTAATTGTTCCTTATCCTAGGAAGCATTAATTTGCACTTATTGATGTTTTAAGAGGTGGATAGAGCTTCTTCAAGCTACTTTAAATTAAAAACATACAGAAGAATTACCAAAATATTTAACTATATTTACACCTTTACACTTTAACTATGAAATCATTAATCATTTGATTTTAAAATGTGATGTGATAAATGAAGGTATTAAAATTAAACCGTCGACTTTGTTTAATTATAAGAATAAAGTTATATTTTTTAATTATTGTGAATTAACATGTTCTAAAAATTTTCATTATAGAAATTTATTTTTATTTATTTAATATTTTATTTAAAATTGCAACTTTCATTTTGTTATAGTTGTTCACCTTTTCTGTATAGTGCTTACATTTTTCTTCTGTAAAAGTATGATGTATATTAAAAAAAAGTAATATTACGTATTATGTTTGTTTGAAGTTTTTTCCTTTGGTCTCTTTTTATATTTTATTAGTACTTTTTAATAAGTTAACTTGCTATAATAGCTATTTAATAATATAATAAATTTTTTTGATAGATCTATAATCTTAATTATGAACACTAAAAAGCAATAAAAATAAACAGAATTTTGAATTTCGGTTTTTAAAAACCCCAATTGCATATCTCGCTATTATTTCTTAATTCTAACCTAACTATTAGCTGATTATAAGTGGAGTACTTTTTCTTTATATTCCAAAGCTGAGGACTTTATTTTCCTGTTCAAGTAATGCAAATCCTTTAATTATTTGCCTTTCAAGATCATAAATTTTATGGAAAACCACAACTATTGATAAATATGGAGCAATTGCAATACTCGAATGCGAATTTACTAGTGCAGTAAATATAAGAAAAATTAAGAAATAAATTTAATACTAATAGGAAACTAAAGAAATAATTGTGAGGAAAATTTGGGTAATCTAAATTGTGACTTATTAGCTTATGATTAGTGTAATTATTTACGTAATCATAGTGAATATATTTTTTTCTCCATTTTTAGAATTTTTGTTCTACCCTAAAAAGGAATACTTTCGTTTATTAAAAAAAAAGAATTGTCTGAACCCCAAAAAGGAATATTTTCAAGCGAGTTATTAAAAAATAATCTATCTCTTAATTAGGGATAAGACTGTGTATTTTTGTATATATTTAAACTTTATACTTCAGTGAAATTTTTATTAATTTGTTATTATTGTTATATATCATTTCTATTGAAATATTTTCTTTTCTTACCTAAGATTAAGGAGTGAAGGTTCTATTTGTTTTTATTAATTTCTTAAATTCTGTATCTAATGATAAAAAGCTTCAATTTAAGCTTAATAATTAGCCTTAAAAATGAATAATAGTATGAATCATTTGAATGTTAATTAATTGAAGACTCAAGAGTTAATCTGACATGTAGAAATATAATTATTTTAAGAATAGACAATAATTTTGTTACCGTTAGTAAAATTTGACACTAACAAAGTAATTTTAAAGATATACTCTTATAATTATTTATAATTGTTTATAAAGCAAAATATGAACGAGTAAAATTACAAGTAATTGGAGTGCCATTCCCGTTATAAAAATTGTTTGAAAAGATAATAAAAAAGCAGTAGATCTCAAAACATTCATAATATATAAATTTTACCTAATTAAAAGAAAATAATTTAGTACAAAATATATTGGGTTCGATCTGATTTATATAAGGTTAATTATGTTTATTTGAGAGTTTATTAATGGAATGGAATGAAATGTAATATTGTTTTATCGTTTAAGAGAAAATGTTATAATAAAATAAAATAACATGAAATGAAATAGGAAGATTTCATATTACATCTCATTCTATTTTAAACAATAAAAATAAAGAACTTCAAATTTTAGAGGTTTAAGATCAATTGTAAAATGATGAATAACTTTACACTATATTATATTATAAACCCTTCATCTAAACAATATTTAACTATATTACATTATAAACTCTTCCATCGCTCTCAAATAATAACTTTTTTATATCGCATTTATTTATTTTACATTTCATTATAAATCATTTTATTCCATTTTATCTTATTAACAATTTTAATTCCATTTAACACGTATGAAAAGCCAAAGTACTAGGACGAGACAAATAAATGACTTGTCCTCGTCGAAGTCCTTCACCTCACCCAACGTGATGTGACACTTATTGTTGGCACGCATTACTTAGAATTATTATGTATGTACAGCTACCGTGTACTATAAAATCTGTGGTTTGTTTCATTTGAAAAACACACGTTCGAAAGTGAAGACACAGACTTGAATCAATATTGCAATGGAGATTGGGAGTGTCCTTCAGTTTCTCGAGAACAAGACCATTTTGGTCACTGGTGCAACTGGGTTCCTAGCAAAGAGTATGAAACTTGCTTGTTCTTTTGTTTCTATTTTCTCCGTCTCTGTAATGTCTCTAGCTACTATAAGCCTGCTAGTGCTACAAGTGTGGATCACATCACAAACTTTTACCTCTTTGGCTGCAGTTTTTATAGAAAAAATATTGAGAATTCAGCCCAAAGTGAAGAAAATGTATCTACTTTTAAGAGCTTCTGATGCTAAATCTGCTTCCTTTCGCTTTCGTACTGAGGTACATACACTGTTATACATTAAAATAATCTTAAGTCTATATTCTATATTCTAAAACCATCTTATTGCGTTTGATTAAATAACATATATAGATTAATGTGGCATGGTGGAATTCTTATCTTATATTATTGATGATGTAACATGTATAAATATTTATCATAATGAATCCAAATAGTATGCGAGTTTTAAACATATCATGTGTGCCCTATACATTGTATTCATCCTAATTAACAACATATTTATTTATTTTTTGTAACTTCTATTAATGAAGAAAATGAAAAATCAAGCACAAAAGCTAAGAGTTTAGATACAAGGGAAGCATTACAACATAGTTAATTCTATTAGACCTATATGCCTAAGTAATATAAAATAACTTTAGTAATTAAAATTGTCAAGAACAAACAAAGACAATTAAACTTTTGTTAAGTGTATGGGATTTCAGCCCGATAGTGTACTGTAAGCTATACAAAAACGAATCAAGTCATTATGATGTCTGCATAAATTGCCATCAATTGTGATATAAGTCTGACAGATGAAATACCTTGCAAATGATAAGCAATCTTCAAGGAAGGAGTCCTTAAAAATATATTCACGTGAAAACCAGGAAAATGACAGTGAAAATGAAAAAAAAAAAAGAATAAGATTACAAGAAAGTAAGCATAAAGATATATTGATGGGGTCGGCTTTAAATTCTTGTTAATCTCTAACACAATTATACTCTTATATTCTTGTTTAAGTTTGTGGTAATAATTAACTTGTCTTCCGTATACTATTTAGGTTATGGCAAAGGACTTATTTAGACCATTAAAAGAAAGATTGGGTGCAAGTATGAACTCGTTCATATCTGAAAAGACTGTTGTTGTACCTGGAGACATCGCTACTGGAGATGACTTGGGAATTGGAGACTCCAATTTGAAACAGGAGATGTGGAATGAATTGGATGTCGTTGTAAATTTAGCTGCAACAACCAGCTTCGATGAAAGGTGCGTTAAAAACACAAGGGACCATTTCCCTCTTCTTTAATTGAACTGACACTCTCTCTTTCTTTTCATTTTTCAAGTTTTACGAGAACCTTTTGTTTTTCTGCTTCTGGGGTCTCGAATTTATGAAGAGATTAAGTACTTGCAGGTATGATGTTGCACTTGGCATCAACACATTGGGAGCAAAGCATGTGCTGTGCTTTGCCAAGAAATGTGTGAAGTTAAAGAGCTTTTTACATGTATCCACTGGTATAATCTTTCGACCTTCCACAAATTGTTTTTCAACGTCTTCATATGGTTGAATAGGTTTAACAATGAATTGGACCTGAGATTGAATTTTATAAAATTTAAAATTTGAATTTTAGATTGAATTTAAATAAAGTTTTGGTCCGATTGAATTGAATTTTTTAAATTTGAATTTAATTCAAAAATAATTATATTAAAAAAATTTCACTAATTCAAGTTATACTGACTAAGCTTAAACTAGTTTGTGCCAAATTTAGGGTTGATTGAATCGAATATTGATTAAAGGATTGATGCAATTTTCAGCTTATGTTGCGGGAGAGAAGTCAGGACTGATTTTAGAGACCCCATACCCTCTGGGGGAGACACTTAATGGGGTCACCGGATTAGACATATACGAAGAGAGGAGACTGGTGAAGGAAAAACTGAACCAACTCCAAGCTGATGGAGCCACTGTTCAAGAGACCAAGGAGGCCATGAGAGACATGGGCATTGATAGGTAAGCTATAAGAAAGATTTTGAAGACATCTCTTTATAAATAAATATATAATACAATTTCATATAATTATGTGATTTTTAGTAAGAAAATTTGAAACAATCGCTTAAAATCAACTTCATAATTTCTTAGTATTAATTAATAATTATAACTTGTATTCCATATAGAAAATTACGTTTTGTTCTTATTTTTAAGCAATTTGTTATTCACCTTAATATTTTAATGATTATTTTTAATGTACATAAACTAGCATAAAAATGTATAATTTTGGCATTAGTTATAAATATCATACAGACTATAACTTATTATAATACTACATTTCTAACTATAATGAAAGTTAATCAAATTCATAATTTGAGAAATTCGCCGACTTACCTATATTAGAAGAAAGAAAATGCTACTAGAACTTCACAAATAACCACTTGGATTTTATTTTTATATAACAATATGGATTTAGTAGATAAATATTACAAGTGGTGCAACTTAAAGAGTTTATTTTTATATACTTATCAATTTAAAATTTAATTGTAAAGTTGTTTTTAAATTTAAATATACTAATAATAGAGCATAATTTGTTTTTTTTTTCATTTTACTCGTATTTAAAATGGGTAGGTTAAATTATTATTTCTTAAACAAATTACATCCGAAAGCATACATGTACACACACTATTAATCAATATTGATAAATGAAGAAAGATAAATAATTACACTAGTTAGTTTGGATGATAGTAATAATTAACATGTGTATATGTAGGGCGAAGGTCTATGGATGGCCAAACACATATGCATTTACGAAGGCAATGGCAGAGATGCTTGTGGGGCATTTGAAGGAAGACATGCCAGTGGTCATCATACGGCCCACCATTGTCACTAGTACTTACAAGGAACCATTTCCTGGCTGGGTTGAAGGTCTAAGGTACAAATGTTCAATAATTTCCTTATGACAAAAGCCTGAAGACAGTTTCTGATACATTGTCTGGTGAATAACATTTATTTTCTTCGTCTCTGAAATTGGCGAGATAAGTTACTGTTATCAAATTAATTTCCTCTGCCAAATTTGCAGAACAATTGATAGTATAGCCATCGGCTATGGAAAAGGAAGGCTAACATCCTTTATCGGTGATGTTAAATCAATAATGGATTTGGTGAGATAAGCCAATTACGTTAAAATTGTATAATGTGAACTACATTATTTTTTTAGGAAATCAAATTGAGAAAATGGGACATATTTGAACTCAGATACCAGCTGATATGGTGGTGAATGCAATGATTGTGGCCATGGCTGCTCATGCTAATCAACCATCCTATGCAATTTACCAAGTTGGATCTTCTTTAAGAAATCCTATCAACTACTCTGATCTTAAAGATATAGCGTTCCTTTACTTCACGAATAAACCCTGGATTGGTAAGGATGGCAAGCCTGTAAAGGTCGGAAAGTTGAAAGTTATAGGCAGTATGACTAGCTTTCGAAGATACATGGCAATTCGCTACGTGCTAATTCTGAAGGTTTGTTTGTTGGTTTTAGGGAATAGTTGACCTAATTTGTACTTGATGAATAACGCTTAAACTCTGGTTAATTGCTTGTAATTCTGAAAACAGGCATTACGATTTGCAAATACCGCCTTGTGCCATCATTTTGAAGGCACATACAGTGACTTGAACCGAAAGATCAAATTTGTGATGCGCTTGGTTGAACTTTACAGGCCATACACGTTCTTCCAAGGAATGTAAGTATCGATCACACTTAGGTGCTGGTAATCTTATAAGTGATATACTTTCGTTATGAGACTCTTTGTGTTTCAGATTTGATGACGTGAACACTGAGAAGTTGCGGGTGGCTGCTAGACAAAACGGCGAGGAGACCGATGTGTTCTACTTCGACTCCAAGTACATTGATTGGGAAGATTACTTCTTGAACACCCACATTCCAGGTCTTATTAAGTACATTTCCAAATGATCCTACCGAAAACGACTTCCAGCATTGAATAAACGCAATTGGCGGGATTAGCTGCACTTTCTCTACTTACTGTTGTGTAATTTAGTTTTATCTAGATGAAAGTAAAGTCATATGAATAGGTTACGAGTACTTAGCTGAATTCCATCAAGAATGTTCGCGCCAGCCTTTAAAAGGCTAGTTGTGTAATTAATAATGAAAAATAAAAGAAGAAGATTGTGTTCTTCCTTAGAAAGTCTCTCTCTTTCGTTACCAAGACATTTCTTCGTCTACTATGAGCTTCAACTATGGTATTAAAGCCAGATTGATTTAAAAAGAAAGAGAGAAGATAAAATGTACATCAAAATAAGCTCTTTTCAGATCCAGAGAACTACTGGACTTGATAGAAACTGGATATGCAGAATCTGGTAACGAGTAGTGGCTTCAAGGAAATAAGAATGATTCCAAGACATTATTCTGCAAATGTAGAAGTAATGCATGAGCTAAATTTTCCCCAAGTTGTTGCAATTTACTTGATAAAATAGTAGATGTTTTATATCCAAAATTAATATTTCTTTTAAATGAAATAATGTATATTGAATAATATTAAACTCCCATGTTATAGTGGTCCAACTACATAAATTGAGTTATAAAAAGGGTCACTAAATTGAAAATACGTCTCACTTAGTAACATTGTAAATTACATCTTGACCTCGTGCAAGTCAACAGAAATAAGAAAAGAAAGCCAAAAACAAAAAAAGGACCTAGCTTATTGCCTGCACTTTCAACCACTACCACAGTTCAAGTGTATATAAAAGAAGAGGGCATTAAGGTCGTGAACTTCTTCAGTCTTTGCATTTACCGCTACAAGCTATGACATTCGACTACATATGTAGCTTCTTTATTTATTTATTCATTTCCTTTGGTCTTTGATAAAGTAAACACAGTATGAAAGAATGTGGTTGTTTTTCATTGCGTTATGTGAAAGGCCTATGAGCCTTTATATATAAGTAAAAACATAATCAGAAAAAGATTTACTGATTATACTATAAGTAATAATTTGATTTATTTAGATCTAAGCTTATTTACAAAGATTGAATAGTTAAGATACATAGAAATCAAACTTTATCAGCCCCTCTCAAGCTCATAATAAGTAGCAATCGTGAGCTTGTGACGAAGACGTTGGAATGTTGAAGAGGATAAAGGCTTCGTCATAACATCAACAACTTAAAGAGCAAATGCGATGTGTCTGATGAAGAGTGCTTTGTTAGCCACCAAGTCACAAACAAAATGTATATCAATTTTAATGTGCTTAGCGCGAGCATGATTAATCAGATTAGAAGCAAGGAATATAACATCAAGATTATCACACTAGAGAGTGGGTGTAACATTGGAGAAACCAATTTCTCTAAGAAGAGAAGTGATATAACAAAGTTTTGTCGCATTTAGAGCAATGCTTCGATATTCAGTAGGCATGTAATTGAAGTGAGGAGGATATGAGAAAATGAATATCGTGAGATGATATGGAGCGAAGATAACAAAGAATCCATTTAATTTTAATCCAATGTGCATTAGTGTAGCAATATAAAAACTAGGAGACCTTATTCATAGCAAATTGAAAGTTAGAGGCAGTAAGGTAGAGATATTGAAGAGCACCAGTAGTACTTCAGTACTTAGAGGGGTCAGAAAGGAGTGTGTCATGATTTTTGGATGGAGGGAGCGATGAAGTAATCAGAGTGTGAACATGTTTAGAATAATCAAGACCTGTTCGAAGAAGAAGATCATTGGTGTATTTAGTTTGGGTAAGAAGAATACCGATGAATGTGGAAGTGGCTTCAAGACTAAGAAAATGATGTAGCAGGCCTAAGTCTTTAATGATGAAAGTGGAATAAAGATTTTGGATAAGGGTGGAAATAAAGGATGGAGATGAACCGATTACCAAATATCATCCAAATAAATTAAGATGAATGTGATTTGAGAGGAAGTGGTATTAATGAAGAGAGAAGGGTTAGATTTGGAGGAAGTAAAGTGTAGGTCAAGAAGTTTTTAGTTGAGATGATTAAACCAAGCTCAAGGAGTTTATTTAAGACCATACAGGGCTTTGTGAAGATGACAGACAAGATGAGGATAGTTAGGATCTTAAAAACTAGGAGGTTAGGACATGAAGACTTGTTCATGAAGATGACGATGGAGAAAGGCGTTATTAACATCAAGTTGGCAGATTGACCAATTTTTAGAAAGAGCAATGGTAAGGATGAAATGAATGGTGACAGGACTGAAGGTGTCAATATAGTCAATACTAGAAGCTTGGTGAAAACCTTTGGCAACTAGATGAGCCTTATAGCATTGAATGGTACCATCAGGATTAATTTTGGTGCAAAACACCCGCTTAAAGCTGATAACGTTAGCATCTGGTGAACGAGCAACAAGAGTCCAAATATCATTGCAATGGAAAGAAGTGAACTTATCAAGCATAGCCTGACGTCAGTGAGGAAATTTATTTTCCTGGGTAAAGTATGTAGGGTTAGAAGAAGATTTGAAAAGCATTGAATAACTAATATAGTCAAAAATGATCAAGGAGTATGGGTTTGATCATGGGTCTGCATGACCATTGTATGCAGTGTAATAAATATCATTATGTATGCCAAAAAATGAAACAATACCAACACTTATATTATCGATCCGTACCGGGTGTTTTCACTTGATATCCACTGATATTCAAAATACTAGTCTTATACCAGTAGATACTGTAAGTTTTATTAATTTGAGGGACTGATTAGCAAAAATGAAAAATTTATCCCTAACCCCTCCCTCCACCCCGCCTTAACACCCATCTGCTTCATTTCATCTCTCATTTTCTCTTTCTTTCTCCTCCTCTGTTCTCCCTCACATCACGCTACACACTCTCTATTCTCTCTCTCTCGTTCTCCTTTTCGATGACTGCTTCTCCTTCTCTGTTGACAACAGCACCATCGACCACCACATGACGCACAACTTCCTCGACGTCACCACCGCACCAATAACCCTCTTCCACCAAAATTGCACCATCACCAAACAACTTCAGCCCAGCCCTTCTCCACCCCACTCCACTCTCCTCTTGCTACCATCGTTCAACGTTGCTACCACCACCGCATCTGGAATCACCAGATCTGGAAAATTTCCACATCCAAACTCAACCCTACCCATAAACCCGAAGCTAATATTGTCAATTTTTTTGTGTGTGTTTTCAATTGATTTGTTTCTGCTTAATTGCATTTGTGATTATACATGGGTTGGAAGATGGAAGGTACTAAATTGTAAATTGGATTTGTGATTTGTGTTGGGTTGGATATTGGATTGGAGTTGAATGAAATGATACACGGTTTTGTTTTGGCTTATGTCTAGTTTGGTTTATTGTTGTGGTTTGGTTAATATGGGATTTATCTTAAGTTTTTGGATGATTAAAATGCACGACATGCATGAATTTAAAGTTAGAAAGTTGAAAGTTTGAACTTAAATTAAAACCGAGAATGTAAAGACTTTAAAGTAAATAATTAATTGACATATTCTTAAAATTAGTGTAATGATATTTGGTTATTGGGTAAATAATTAATTGAATATAAAATTATGTCATTATAATTGTATAGTAAATTAACAAAAAAGGTAAAATCCAATCATGAATATTTCTAGCCACAAATTTTTTAAAATATCTCTAAGTTATTTCTAGCCACAAATTTTTTAAAATATCTCTAAGTTGTCATGATATCAAAGACTTTGTCTAATCTCATTTTTGTTTAGTCTTTTGTTTATCTCAACTTAAGTTTCACCTTTTATTTATCCCAAAACTAATCCATCTCAATATCTAATAGTCTTTGCCTATTCAAATTCTTATTCTCTTATTAACCCTTTTTTATCCCATTTATAGTAACTGGGCATCATGTCTTTGGATAAGTGTGACAGTTTCTTAGTTCATCTCAATGAAAAAAATTACTCAACTTATGTATTCTATTTCAAGATATTTATTAAAGGCAAGGATTTATGAAGATATGTAGACGACAATAATCCTATTCTTGAAAAAACAAGAATAAAGATGAACATGTTAAGTGAAGTTAAGGATGTTCAAGTTATGGCTTGAATTTTTGGATTCATTGAGTCATCATCTTAAATCTTTGAACCTTCAAGATTACAAAGCATAAATTGTACGTTGATTTTAAATTTAGCATGAATTTACCACTCTCCAATATGAAAGTCTCTCTATTTGTAAATTTTACTCTAGTTTCATGAATCTTTACTTCTTTAGGCTGAATGTAAAGACATTATTTATGCTGCATTGCCTCATGAAGGACTTAGCATTGCTAAATTTTTTGATGAAACTACTAAAGGATTAATTTCTTACAAAACTAATATCTTCATTTATTATTACAAATAAATGGAAGGAAGTTCAAGTACTCCTGATCAAACTGCTTGGGAAAGATACAATGATCCAGCTTGGGTTCATGCTGCATTAGTCCCAAGTATGATACAATTTGCTTGTTTTGTAACAAGCATTTGAAAGATAGAAGAATCACTCGATTAAAGAAGCATTTAGCTAGGGTTAAAGAAGATGCAGAACTTCGTAAAAAAGTAATTCATGATGTAAAGTGGTAAATGAAAACTTTGCTTAAAAAATACTAACATGAGAAAGATAGAAGGGAGAGACCGAACTCTGAAATTAGTAATGGAAGTTCATTTGTCAACTTTCGTGATAATTGTGGAAATGTTAAAGGTGGTAGTGGCAATGTTCCATCCCAGGCCCAAAAAGAAGTGAATGTTATAGTTGGACCTGATGTGACAAATAGAAGAAAGCAAGTGACTAGATTTTTTGCACCATGAACAACTCCTGGAGTCCAACATTTAATTCGTAATGTCATGCAATCAAGAGACGTAACTCACAATATAGATATGACAGTAGCTAATGGTGGTATGATACAAGTTCATCATTCAATGCTTCCCAATCTTACTATTATCAGCCTATGTTGGATGCTAAGCTTCTTTCGGTATGAGACACAAAGCTCCTTTAATTGATGACTTAAGAGGTAAGCTTTTGAGTTACTTAGTTTCTAAAATTAAAAGCTATTTGGAAAAAAGAAGAGCGAATTGGGCTACTTATGGGTGTTCAATCATTTGTGATGGTTGGACAAACAGGAGACAAGAGCTTATTATTAATTTTTTTGTTTATTCTGCAAATGACTCAATATTTTTGAAGTCTATTGGTGTATTTGATCTTTTTAAAAATACTGATACTTTATTTGAAATATTCGATGAAGTTGTGAATGAAGTAGGGCTATAAAATATTGTTTAATTCATTACTGACAATGATTTTGCTTATAAAGCAACAGGAGGAAGGTTACATAATAAGTATATTTTTCTTTTTTGGACTCCTTGTGCTGCACATTGCATTGACCTAATGTTGGAGAATATAGCAGATCCTAGGTATTTTCCTATTATTGATGAAACTATACAGAAAGCTAAAAATGTGACCAAGTTCAGCTATAATTGTGCATGAGTGTTGAATTTAATGAGAAAGAAATTTACCAATGGTAGGAATTTGTGTTGTCTTGATGTGATAATATTTGCAACAAATTTTTTATTACTTCAGTCTTTGGTTTCGATCAAGAAAGTGTTAAGACAAAAGTTTACAAGTGATAAGTAAGTTGCATCGCCGCATGTCAGGTTTAATATTGGATTAGAGGTTTCCAGCATTATACTAAAAGATAGAGAATTTTGGTCTCAATATCAATTTGTTATCCAAGTTTGTAAGCCTTTGTTAAGGGTGTTTCGTTTAGCTGATAGTGAAGCAAAGCCAACAATAGGATATTTTTTGGATGCCATGGAGAGGGTGAAGGAAGAAATCAATGCCAATTTGAAACGTAGGCATTCTTTGTACACACTGTATCTTGCAATCATTAATGAGAGATGAAAAAGACAACTTTCTTCTCAGTTGTTTGCAGTTGAGGCATTTTTAAATCCTAGTGTATATTTCAGACTAGATTTTACAAAGAAAGCTGAAGTTAGTAGAGGAATGTTATTCACTATTACAATAATTGTTGGCTATGAAATGATGCAAGATCTCTTGAGCTCACAAATGAAGCTTTATAAACTGTCTTCTGGGGATTTTAGATTGCCGATTGCTATTTGACAAAAAGCAAAACTTTCTGCAATTATTAGTTTTTTCCTTTTTTCTTATTTGTTGAAAATTAATTATCACTTTATTTTGTTTATAACACTACTTTTGTTATCTTACAACTTACAGTTTTTTGTTGAGATCAATTATGAAGTAGTGTTCTAGAATTGCAAAGGTTTGCAATTCAGATTTTAAATCAATGTGTGAGTGCAATAGGCTGTGAACGAATCTAGAGCATATTTAAATTCATCTGTTTCAAGAAAAGGAATAAATTGGAGGACAAGAGATTGAATTACTTAGTATTCGTTCGTTACAATTTAAAGCTTCGAGAAAGGTATGTTATTATCATTATTAATTTTGATATAATTTCTTATAATTTTCTAATAATTAAATTTTATTATTTATTGGGACTCTTAATAGCACAAGTAGTTCAATAGATCTAATTTCCATTGATAAGATCGATCTTTTAGTGGATTGAGTTTTTGAGGAATCGAGTTCAGTAGATGTAGATGACTTGGAAGATAATCTTGGATGGAAAAGCATTGACATATCATTTGGTGCATTGAATTTGAATGATGATGATGATGAGGCTCCTCTTAAAGATGAGGATTTTGTACCAAATGATAATTGGGGTCAAAGCAGTTACAGTGGATATCCTCTCGTAAATGATTGAGAGAAGTTTAAGGTTTTATTTTTTCTCTTCTTTTAATTTTACTTATATATGATGTATATGTTAAATTCTATATATGTAATGTAATTATAAATATTTTTTGTTTCAGATTTTACATCTACTTGGTTGTTTCCTTATCGCGAACTCTTGTTATAAATTGTAATAGTTTGTGAGTCAAAGATATTTTTTGTTTTTTTATTGGATGTTTTGATGTAATTATTATTTATTATATGATGACATAATATTTTTAATAATTTTTATTGTTCTTAATTTTATATTTATATGATAATGATTGTCTTTTTCATATTAATTGTAGTTATTATTTATATGTGAAATATCTAAAAATTATTTTTATTTTATATTAATTGTAATTATTATTTATTATTATAATTTTTGGAGACAGGGTTGACGTAAAATTATAAAGTATATAATACAACTATACAATATAACAATTGGCTAATTTGTAATTTTAAAAAACTAGGGATTATTTTATAAATTTAAAAAATTATTCGAAATAATATCCAATATTAACCGGTACCGGTATCAGTACAGTACCATACTAAAACCCAATCCGGTATCAGGGTCGGTATGGTATTCACAACATTGATCGAATGGGAAGATTATATTTGGTGAGGTGGTAGAGGGGGGTACAAAGTTTAGTGGTAAATGAGATGGAGGGAGTAAAGTGAAAGGTAAGTGAAGTGAGTGAAGAGTGGTGGGTGAGGATATAGACAATGTGGCTGGAGAGTGAGTATAAAGAAAATCATGTTCAAGGAGAGGATCATGGCAAGAAATATAAATTTTGGATGTTTGAGGATCAAAGCAATGATAGCCTTTATATTGAGAACAGTAGTCAAGGAAGACACATAGAGTGTATTTGGGTGTGAGTTTATCAGGGCAAGTGGAACCAAGAAAAAGAAAGCAAGGACATCCAAAAGCTCGTAAATTAGAGAGATTTAGTGGGGTAGTGAATAGTAATTCATGAGGGGAGTTATTATTGAGGATAAGAGTGGGTAAGAGGTTCATAAGGTAGACAACAATGGAGAAAGCCTCAAACTAGAAGACTTTGGGAAGAGAGACATGAATAAGAAAGGTGAGACCTATTTTAAAGATATGATGAATTTTGCATTTAGCAAGTCCATTTCTTTAACAGTGTAAGGACAGAAAATGTGGTAAGTGATGCCATTAATGGTAAGGTATTAGGCAAAGGCACCTTTGATGAGTTCAGTGATGTTGGTGGAGAATAATTTTTCAGTTGTGGTTTTGAAAGTTTGAAAAATATGCAGAGCATGAATTTGTGAACAAGAGAAAAAATCCAAGTATATCTACAAAAGTCATCGATGAAAAGAATACATAGCGATAACCAAAAAATGAATAAGATGGGGAAGGTCCACAAATATTACATTGAATAAGTTATAAAAGGGTGGTAGAAAGACCAGAAGAATGTAAAAAGGGAAGATGAACACTTTTTCCTTGAAAACAAAAAGTACAACGAGTTATGACATTTAAACTAACACTTAAAGACCTAGATAGCTTAGAAAGTGTAAAACAACATGGATGAACAAGATGTTGATGTCAAAGATTGAGTGAAGTCGGAGCGATTGTGTAAGCAATAGGATTGTGGAAGTGTAGTGGGATTTTCATTGGATAAAGATTACTGTGGACGGAACTCACGAGAAGCGATATCTTGATTTGAAGATCCTTTACAACATAACCAAAGAGATTAAATTCAATGGGACATAAATTATCAGTAACAAATTTAGCAATAGATAACAAATTGGTAGTGAAATGTGGAACTACTAAAACATTATAAAAACAAAATGGATGAATTTGTATAAGGAATGAAACAAGACTGGTGGAGGAAATAGGAGTGTTATCATTACCAATAATCACTTAGTTGAAACCATCATACGAAGTTATAGAGTCCACAAGATGAGGGTTGGGTAACTGTGGAAAATAACATCGATGTTGGGTAACCATTCAATAGTGTCAATGGAGTGAAAAGGTTGAATGTCTTTAAGGTCATAAATGTCCATAGCCGAAAAGGTTGTGTTAAGGGAAGTAAAATCAGAAGAGGCCCAGTGGGGCTATTCTAGGACTCGAAATATCTAACACAACAATGGACCACAATATGACCCCACTTCCTGGCCCTCTTATAGGACTCGAAATATCTAACACAACAATGGACCACAATATGACCCCACTTCTAGTATATTTGGCATTGGATAGGTGGTTTATTAAAGTTTGATGTGGGTTGGCTGTGTTGTGGTGGGTTATAGGGTTTGGAATTGGGCTTAGAGATATTGGGTTAGGTTTATTAGGGTGGGTTATAGTTTGGTGTAGGAATGGACTAAAGTGGGTTGGGCGGGTTCGGCCTAGCCCACCAGGGTTCTTAAGATGAGAACCTATTAAGGTTGCGATTACAACTAGAGTATTTGCCACCTAATCTCCCGCATCCACAGAAGAAGAGTGTCGGTCCCAAATGCACGATGGATAAGTCGCGCTGCCTCTAAATTCACAACAAGAAAACAAGGGATCTGTTGAATTTCAAGAGACGCCAGAAGAGTCACTTTAGTGGAGGGAACGCCAGAAAAGTGATAAGTTAGGAGACACTGCTCATAAATAAGGAGTTTAGTTTAAAGATCCAAGAAGGTGAGGAGAGAGTCACGGTGCTCGATTGCAGTGACGAACGACTCATACTCAACTAGAAGGCCATTAAGGGTGAACAAGACAAGGTCGTCATTGAAGATGTGGTCACCAATAGCAGCGAGTTCCTCAACGATGGTGGAGACAGTATTCAAAAAATCAGAGACCGGGGAAGCGCCTTTATTGAGTGTGTGAAGCTTGCATTGAAGGAGTGATTGCTAGGATGAGGATTGCTAGAGAAAGTGTCGTTTAAGGACAAGTCAAAGGTCACGAGCAATGGTGCACCCAAAATCTAGGAGGGCAATGGAGTTAGAGAGGGACATTGTGAGGTAACAGTAAACTAAGCGGTCGAATTTTTCCATTTAATAAATTCTAGAGATGTGGTATTGTCTGAGGAGATAAAAATGTTGTCAATGTCGCCAAAAAGACTAGAAGCGGAGAGAACAACTTGGACTTGATTTCACCAGACCAAGTAATTGGTCATATCTAAGGGTGTGGTACGAAAATTGGTTACTTGTTTGAAGGGTAAAATTAGGGTGGTTGGTTCTGCCATAACTAGTATTGGTGAAGTAGTGATGGAATGAAGGCGAGGTTCTTGTATTGATGTAGGGAGTTTTGGACAAATAGATGAGGTTGTGGATGTTTCTATGAAGGTGTGTAGTTGATTTGAGTAATTAATTAGATGGTAATGTTTAGGTGTGTGAAAATGCTGGGGTTTGTTGTACTTTGGGAGTAATAGATTTTGTTATAGTTGAAATTGAAGTTGTGACTGGTTGTTGAATATGTGAATTTAGTAATGCAAAGTACTTGTGTTATGGGTTGTTTCTGAATTGAAGTTTGTGGTTTTTTTTTTGTACTCCTAAAATTGGACTAGTGTAGTAAGGATTTTAAGAATGAAAGGGAAGTGACTAAAAATGGGTATGAGCTCTGGTCCTATAATAAAGTAAACAGAGTCTTAAAAAATGTGGTTGCTTTTTTTGACATTTTGTGAAAGGCCTGTGAGCCTTTATATATAAGTAAAAACAAAGATTTCCATATTATATTATAGCTAATAATTTGGTATACTTTGATATAAGCTTATCTACAAATATTGAATAGTTAGATATATGGAAATCAAACCTTATCATTCTTATTTGAAAATAATATTGGTTTAATGTTCTTTTAAGGAAATTTTATAATATTGACAATGTGATGGAGTAGCTGGAACAAGTTGGAATATCTTAAGGCAATTAGCAGTACTTAGATGGGGTTGTACCTGCATATTCTTTTATATTCCTTATTTCTAATCAGTGTAACAAATCTCGTACTATACCAATCGATATCAAACGGTACGTACCATATCGGCCAGAAAACGGTACAAAATATGATGTTTTGGTACCAGGTCCAAATATCAACCTGTACTAGCTTGTTTTGCCTAGTATCGGCAGGTACTGTTAGTATTTGAAATGCCAGTCATATACTAGCCAGTACTGAAAATTTTTAAAAAAACCAGAGGCATTTTTTCAAAAAATGACAAATTTTAAAAAACTCACCCCCAACGCAACTCTGCTGCCTTCTTCTTTCTCTCTTTATTTTTTCTCTCACTCTCACTTTCTCTCTTCTTCACCACCATCATCATCTCTTTTTATTATTATTAACATAATATTTAAATTCATATAGTAAAAAATAGTTATATTTTTTACAAAGAATAATTAAAAAATGTTAAAATGAAAATTAAGAGGCCTCAAATTTTTGTTTCTTTTTAAAATTGTTAATATAAATATAACAATATTTTATTATTAATAACAATTACTTATTAAGATAAAAATATATATTTTATTATTGAAAATTAAATATTAAAATATAAATTATATTTTATTATTGATAATAAATATTCTTTTATTTGATATTTTGATGTAATTATTATGTATTATATGATAAAATTGTAATATTTTAAATACTTTGTATTGTTCTTAATTTTATATTTCTATAGATAAAATAATCTTTTTCATATTAATTGTGGTTATTATTTATATGTAGAATATGTGAAAATAATGTTAAGAAAAATAAATAAATTGTTGTTATTTTAAATTTCTATTATTATGATTTTTTGGGACAAGATTGGCTTAAATTATACAATACAATATTGAAGATTATTGTGTAATTTTTAAAAAATTTATAAACTATTTTATAAATTTGAAAAAATTATCTGAAACAGTACTCGTTATAATATTGTACCAGAAAATAATCCAGTACTAAAGTCCAATACAACATTTGTAACATTGTTTCTAATAGTGAAACCCGGGATTAGCTTCTAAACGATAGTTAAGTGAAGAAGTTTATTTTTAGGAGGCTTTTAATTTAATTTTGAAAGAGATAATTAATAAGAAATAGAAATACATTAAAACAAAACGGTGTCGAGACTAATGTGTTGTACTTCAGTCCTGTGTGCATCGATTGGGAAGATTACACTTCTTGTATATCTACATTCCAGGGGTTGTCAAACATTTTTCCAAATCAACGTATCATGTATAAAGTTTCAATGGGCATTCTTGTTGGACACCTGAAGGCTGAAACCCAATATTATTTGTATTAGATTGATATTATCCAATATTATTCATTTCGGGGACGGATCGGTTATCAAGCCTGCCGCAATTTGCATCGGTAAAGTTCCAATCTTGGGCTTCTTAGAGTTTCAGAAATAGCTCCAGTAGAACTGCCTTCGGCCCACTTGCAAAAATCAGCTCATTCAAGATGCTTGTTAGCACTAGAGATAATATATTGTTGTTTGAACTTTTTTAAATAAATTATATTTTAAATTAAATTTATGGGGTGGTTCATGTTAGTTAAATTAAGGGAAAAAAATTTTGAAAAAAAAACTAAGGAATTGATATTTAATTTTTTTAATATTTAATTGATATTTTTGTTGTTATGATTATTGTAAATTTAAGTAAAAGTCTAAATTTTATCTTTTTAATTCAACTTTTATAATTTAAAATTTATCTTAACTTCTATGATAATATTTATTTATTAATAACTTCTACTTCCAATGTCAATAATTTCACATCGAACAAGTAAATGATATTTAAATAGTTTATAAATATATGACAAACCTTCCCTTATAAGGTATCTTTTGGGATAGAGTTAGACCCAAATTGATCATCATTTTAGAGTCTAAACTTGTCTCGATGATTTGAGGCACTGTCCAACCTGTTTTAACACTTTGTCAAATATACTCATCAGATGTTCAGTTCTATTCTGAATTGAGAGAGATGTATCAAGAGACAAGAATCTCACATCAAGCAGGTACAAAATTTTTAAATAGTTTATAAATATCTGACAAACATCACCTTACAAGGTACCTTTGGGGGCCCAAATTTATTATCCTATTTTGTTAATTTATTTTTTATTTGTATTTTTTAAAATTATTTATTTCTAATATGATGTCAATTTTAAAATTAAAAATGAATTATCACATGATTAAATTATATGAAAAAAATAATTTTTAATATAAAAATGAAAATAAAAATAAAAATATCAAACTATTTATCTAAATTTTCTCTTCACCATTTATCTAAATTTATCTAAATTACGATTATCTTAAATTAGATATGAAAATTTTATCTATTTTATAAATTTATTTAATCTTATTTATTTATTTTTAAAATCAATTATTTATAGTGAGATGTTTCACTCCCTTTATTTCTGAAAAAAATCAAAATAGATAAAAATGAAATGGAAATTAACAAAAAAAAGTTTCATGATTCCATCATTCTTCAAATAATCTATGTTTAAAATAAATATTATAGTTGGATATAAATAAGACGCACACGAACTTCTAATCTTAACAACTGATCAACTTTTAAACTTCATGAATTATTAAGATTTCTACATAAAATCCCAAGAACTTCTTCCATTGGAAAGCTCTTACAGATTCTGAAAAATGATACGATAATTTGGCCCTTATTGTGTTCTATCACGTCACCAGACAATAATGCAGCGACCAACCACGTCTCATTCTGAATTGTGCTTGTGAAGAAGGTGCAATGCGTGGTAGCCAAGGTGATCAATTAAAGACTTGCAACTGCCTGTGTCCCTCACAGCTCATTACAATGTAGTTGAGTTGAATCATAAAACATAGACACCATGTAGCTGACATACGTTCCCATTCTTTTCCTGAGATATTATATGTTATGTTTTACTTATCACTTTTAATAAGAAAAAAAAATATTTATAAATTATTTAACAAATTAATCATTCATTGATGAAGATCATGTAATCCATAAAGACTCAAAACTCGATCGATCACAAACGCAGAAAACTCAGAACGAATAACAGAAATAATACTGCTGGGGATAGTATCCCAATCAAGACGGTTTGCATGGAATAAAACAACCCTTGCTAACGAATGAGCGACTTTATTAGCACTCCGTGAAGTCCATTGAACGGACAACTGTTAGAAATGGTCCATAAGTGTCAGACACTCAGCAAACACTACACCAACTTCATGTAAATTACTGGAAAAATTATTAAGATTCATCTATATATTTATATGAGATTTACACTAATGTATAGATCAGATTAACTATCAAGATTAGAACACCCTGATAGAAATAGACTGCTCTAGTCCAATCTGTTTCACTCTATTATGTAGAACTCATTTATATATTTATGTAGTTTCGTATAAATGTGTAGATGGGATTTAATAAAATATAATAAAAATTTTATATAAATATACGACAATTTAATAAAATAAGGTACAAAAGAAAAAATCTATCCCCCCAAAATTAAAAAGGTGGGCCTCCCAAATTCTGTGGACGAGGGAAGGCACAGTTATAACTTTTGGGATAGGTTTAACTGTTTGAGAATGTTATTTAATTAGTCCTTAATAGGGACCGTATTCACCTGTACCAAAATAATCATTTATTTTTCTCTCCCAATTAATAAATGAGTTAGATGGTAAGAGAACAGGAACACAATATTTTTTCGATACAGGCGAATACTTTCGCTTGATATTAGACAGCCGTCGCAATTTGTTGCAGTCCTGACGAGATGGAAAAGGACACCATCTTAAATATTGCTTCTCCGATGCTTATAATTAGGTGGGTGAGACATTGTGGTAAAGCTAAATTGTATCCACAATGTTAAAGCGTCTGTTATAAATATAGTATCATCTAAACTCTTATGTGATTGAGTTTTTCTCCACTTGTCTTCCAACTTTTTCTTATTTTCTTTTAAGTTAGATATGTGGCGATTTTATTAATAAAAATTAATTTATGATCATCTTTCTATAGAAAAATAATTTTCAATCATCATTTTTTTTATAAAGGAAAAAGAAGTACACCGGTTATATAACAAGTCTGGGGAAACAGATCTCCGATATATCCTCTAAAAAGATACTATGGCACCCGATATGTGTAAAATCAAAATAAGTGACATCAATGTTGGATTGGCCTGCCTGAGTGGCGAGCTAGTCTGTGCATCTGTTGCTTTTTCGATATACGTGTCGATGAATAATAGATCAGTTCCGATTGAAGAGCTCAAGGATACCCATGACTATTGGGTTGCGCGTCTGAGAGCGGATGTCCGAGGAAGAGAGGATCTTATGCACCATCAGCGAGTCCACTTCCAGTTTAATCCGACGGAAGCCCAACCTCCAAGTGAGCGAGAGTCTGGTGTAGACGTCCTAGAGTTCCGCTGACAACATTGTGCACCAACCAATGTTCTTAGTGAAACCGCCACGTCAGTTGTCGTCACTATCTCGGATGAGGCCACCTACTGTAGCCGTGAACTGGACACGATTGCATGCACTATTTGTATTCAGTTTAACCCAACCTGGTGGTGGGCTACTCCAACCGATGAGTTGTTTTTAGCAGGGACGGAAGTCGGTGTTAACCTGGCTCTGCCTCTCGGTAGCCTTATGAATCTGATCTGCAAAAGACAATATATGAAAAGTGGGTGAGGTAGACTACACAAAATTAGAATCAAATATAGACTTATTCCTTCATGTCCAGAGGAATCAGCAGGTCAATCCAAAAATAAGTGCCCACTTCTGGCCCTGAACTTCCCGATGTTGATGGAGGTTGGTGAGAAGCCAGTCTCTGGTGGGAAGAGAGAAGGAAGTCGAAGTGACGAGATCTGTCGTGAAAGCGGCCCACACTTGACGAGTGATCGAATAATCTCGTACATTATGAAGGGAGGATTCTTCTAGGGTACAATGAGAATAGGTACCGTCTGGAGTGAGATATTTACGGACATACTCTATGTACGAACAATAAGTGGTTTGTTGTCGACTAAACTATCATTTAGTCGATGACTAACCAATGAACCACAGGTTAATTGAAGGGTTATGATTGATTACATAACAATATTTTTGAAATTTTATCACATCCCTATCAAATTCAATATTACATCAATTTTTGTCTTTGTCATTTTCATAAAAGGCCTCTCAAACAAAATAAGTGTTAGATTAGTCATCATTTTCATATCTAAAACATAAAAGTGAGTGGGAAAAATCAATCTATCTTTAATGTGTATAAGGAAATCCTTTACCGACCCTTTGAGATATGCATTAGACCTCCCTGCTAATTGAATCACCACTGCCAATCTTTTCTAATGGTCCTAAGTTGAGAGTTGAATAAATAGAATAGGGCATGATGTTTACGTATACACCAAGATCTAGTATTGCTTCTTTTTTTTTAATCCTCATGCCACCAATAATATAAATGATGAAAATCATACCTTGATCTTTCCACTTCTTTGGAAGATTTTTTTCGAATTATTGCTGAAACAATTTCTTTCACTTTAATTCTCTCAATACTTTTCAACTTCTTTAAGTTTCTTCAAGAATTTAGCATATTTAATACTTGTTTAATCGAATTAAAAAGAGGAAAATTTATCTCATATTTTCGCAATGTCTCATATAAATTAGCATCACGCTCCCATCTCAAGTTATCAAGAATTTAGCATATCTAGGTACTTGTTTAATTGCATTGAAAAGATAAATATTTACCTCATATTTTTAAATTGTCTCATATAAATTAGCATCACGCTCCCATCCCTGGTTATCCTTAAATGTTTTCGGAAAAGTAGGAAGTGTAGTTAAGGTAAGAGCAAGCGACTTATCCTTAGATTCTAGTTCAACTTACTCAAGTGCTAGAAATTGATTTTTCTACTCCACTCTAGTCTTTTTTAGTGCGAATTTATTAACAATGAAGTCAAAATTTTGTGGCTTTATCGTGTATACCCGAATTTATTTCCTAAATTCTTGCAATTAATAAATGTAATATAGGAAAGTAAGTCTTGATCCTAAAAGGAATTCGCTCTCGTCAATCATTGCAAAAGAAAATGATTAATGTAGGGGGATGTGAAATTTTATGATAAAGAAAATAATGAAATGAAAGTTTTTAATAAAACAAACATTGGTTTACGGTTGCTTCCACTTCTAAAACTATGATGTGATATTTCATCAACCATATATTTGATGTGATATTAAATATTTATTTTTTCTTATGATTAGTTAATTGAAAACACATAATTCAATTAACCTTTATTGTTTAACAACCTTAAATATGATCTAAAATTAATTAAACAATAACTTTAAGAAAAGAAAGATCATTAAAGTAAGATAACACAAGATTCACAATTGCATTTAATTTAGTTGAATTCTTTTCTCGAGAGTAATCATTTCTGATACAGCAAATTAAAACTCCTAGTCACTATAAATGATTAAAATAATTGAACTTTTACGTATTCAAACTTTAATATAATAAATAATTATTTTGATCAATAAACTAATCGTGTGTATTAGAAATCAATTGAAAATAATAATAAAATAGAAACACAAAAAAGAAATTCAATGCATTAATAAATGAAACACTCCATCATAAGATCCAATTACCTCCCAACCTTTAAAGTTTCAAAAGGACTTCCACTTCCATCAACCAATGATAAAATATTTTGTCAATAATGACTATTCTTACAACTACATCATTACTCTAATATCTACTAAAGAAAGGAGAAAAAAGAGCGCTTTGAGAAGCTGAAAAATGTAGCTTCGCAAAAATTATAGTTCCGTCGTAGTTGCTTTGAACTATATTGTGGTTGCTTAATATAAAGTAACTAGGTTAGCAATTGTAAATTTTCTAACGCAAATGTAAACAGAAAAATTGAACACAAAATAAACAAATCAACACACGAAATTTGATAACGTAGTTTGACACACTTTGCCTACATTTGTGAAACCCTCACTTAGCTTAATCAGTTTCATCAATGAACGATAATAGTTTTACTCAAGGTATTACTGAGTCGACTCACCCAACTCTTGACACTATCATTCATCCTTAAATCTCGTAAAAGTAAATCACTATTAATAACACGATCACTTCGTGTTAACCTCAACAGAGAATTTTCACAACATTTGATAATAAAGATAGGAATTAATTAACTTAAGTAATTTAAACAATAAAGACATAAACAACGACAACACTTAAGATAAAAAGCAACTCTTCTAACAATGTAGCTTCGTCAATGAAAGAATAGTAAGTTTTCCACCAAGAAATTTGTTGTGAGGCTTCGATATTGTCATTGAAACATCTCACGCACAACAACCAAAAAACTCAACAAAACAACAAACGTTTCATCATCAAAACATTAAACCAATGGAGCTACAAAAAACACACAAAAACTGCTAGAGATTTTAGCCCAAAATCATCAACTGGATAGCCTAGAAAATCGCACAATCCAAGGAAAAATGCAGCTGCTAGGTATGGATAGAATCTTCGTAAAATCAACTACCAAAGATAACCCAAAATCCTCCCAAATTACAACTGCCAAGTCACAATGTGCTTATCGTTTTTCACCTAAAAACAACAACAATACAATCTTAAAAATTCACGCAAATAGGCAGAGAACACAACTGTCCAATGTAGATAATGTAACAAAAAAAATCAGTTGTTTTAGATAGATAAAAAATACTAAAATAGGCTGTCAAGGAGAGTATAAAAATCATAAAAAAATATGCATCTTATCTTAAATCAAGATATGATGATTTTATTCCAATTAATTCCTATCATGATTAAGATTTTATTCCAAATAAACCTAATCTTTAAATAATCCCACATAGAGTATAATACTTATCATAGTGAAATTTCACAAATAACACATATCTTAACAATACCCCCATTTTTGACATTATTTGTCACATATCAAAACTTTCCCTTAAAAGATAATTGGACATATATCATTAAGTCCACATAACATATAGGAATTCCTTCTTAATCGAACATCGAGTTTCAAGTAACTTCCAACTAACATCTAAGTTCACGTAACAACAAGTTCATCAAGTTCACATAAGCAATTGGAAAATATCCAAATAAACAATAATCCAAAGTTAACAAAGCAACCAAAATTATGCAAACAAAGCATCCAAGTTCTCAAAGTAAACAAAACAACCATAGCCACTACATCATTCAACCAACCATATTTCTCCCCCTTGATACAAAAAAATGCCAAAAAGAACTAAAAAGCACATAGATACTGTGAAATCTCTGCCTGAAATTTACCTTCAATGAGGAGACATAAGAATCAACAGTAGGCACAGCAGAAGAATCGTAAGCACGTAGTGCAGCAACAAAAGGCCAAGATGACAATTTACCACCATTCAAGACACTAACCAACATATTATTACTTACTTCAAAGTCATCCACGTGCGACTGATTAAATTCATAAACCTAAAAAATACATTCAATGAATTATAATCAAACTTAAACAATCTCCTCCTCATATAAACAATATGCATATTGCCCAAACTCATACAGCCCATAATGTAGAGAGACACAAAGATAAAACTTGAAAAATCTAAATCATAGAAACCTAAATCTTCCTACAGGTCTCCAATCAAGCATCAACATTTTCTTGATATAACTTCGTAAATCAAAATCCAAAAGCATAATTCTCAATCATCAAGTAGAGCCTCATTTTCACATCAATTCTACTATTTAGCAAGTAAGGAAAAAAATGACAAACACACACCAATCACCAAAACCTTAAAAAAACTCAAAAAGTCTTTCGACCCATTTTTTTGGTTTCGTTTTTTAATAAACAACATCAATATACTTCAAAAATATAAAGTACATTGTCCTTGTGTCCCTCGAAGAAATTCAAACTTGGCCTTATTCTTTGTCACATTTTCTCTATCATCAACTGCTTAATTGGTTTCTTCCTCCGAAGCAACTAACTGGTTCTCTGTCTAACCAGTTTCTTTGCCAGTAACTACTAACTATGGATCATCTGGATAATTTTTGGTATTAACTCCCTTTCGTGTCTATTTTGATGTGTGAGCCCATTTTTTTAACCCAAGTTTGCTTTGGTAACGTTGGCTGCTGTTGAAAATTCTTCAAAGATTGTCGGGGAATTTTTGTTTTGAGCCTTTTGAAACATTTGTAACAACTTGTAGCACTTCAACTTTATGTGCTCGATTACTCCACAAAAGTGAGATGTACGTATAAACTTTCGATTCTTTCTTGAGGTTTCTCCTTTGACAAATCTAGCATTATTGTTTTTCTCATCATTCAACTTAGAACACTCACCTTTGTGACCATCACCTTGAAAGTTACCTTTGTTTTTCCCAATTTCTAGCAATTGATCTAGCTTCTCGGTACCACCATTAAATATTCTTATTCCCTTTTTGGTACTGACCAACTTTATCTTTGTTTCATTAAGTTCATATGTTGTTGACAACAACTTCATCTCTAGATCATGAATGATGTCCTTTATGGCTGAATTTTCCCTTTTTAGCTTCTCATTCAACTTACACATTTTCACCTACTTGACGTACATTAATTCATAGGCTTTGCAGATGTCTTCTTTTTTTAATTCTAATTCATTTCCATTGTTTTCACAATCTAAATTTGAGTTTAGAATTGAAACATCTGTATTTTCGTTGTCAGTTTCTTCATTGGTTGCTATTGAGGAAGCAACTGAATTTTTATTGTTTAAAGCAACCAATGAAATATGATTACTCATAATTTTTTCTTTGCGGCAGTATTCACTTTTAGATTCTGTTTCGCTCGAAGTGCTAGTGTAAGATTTTTCTTTTCTCTTCTTAAGAGTATTAGCACAGTCTACTTGTACATGTCCAAAACCTTGGCATTCATGACATTGAATCTTCTTTACTTTCCTTTCACCTCTTTGAGTCTTTGGCTACTATTTGAACTTGTTGTTTGCTGAGCTCCTAACAATCTGTCTGAACTCAGGTGTTGAGATTCGATCTCGAGACCGGACCTCAACCGGAAGAACGGAAAACAAATCGAAACAAAGTGAAGATATTAGAATCATAAAACGAAACAAAAAATGAATTACAAATCGAAACGAACCGAAGGAACGAAACAAAACGAATCTAACGCAAAATGAATCGGAAAATTGAATAACCAAATGCGGAAACAAAAATGAAAGCGGAATCGAATTGCGAATAGAATCGAAATCAAATAAATCGCTTAATCGAACTGAACAACAAATATCCGACATCCGGAAACAAAATATCTTAGAAATAACTATCGCGTTGGAAACCTATAAGACAAAAACCAAATCCGAAATCTGGTATAAATTTTTTTCTTTCTTTCTCAGCTTATCCACTTTTATTCAATCTTATACAAATCAAACAATTTCCCCTTTTTGGAACTTTATCCTCAATCCAAAATTCAATTCATAAGATTATTCTAATTCATCATTTCTCGTCTTGCTAACAAATCATATATCTTATTCTTATCTTTCTCTTATCATAAAAATTTCGGCAGCATAACG
>JANVCQ010000231.1:3837590-3850920 GCA_025531925.1 Erythroxylum plowmanianum
TTAAATTAAGCACAAGGTAAAGTAGGCCTGTGCAAGTTTCAAGCTCAAAGGGCTTTCACTTGAGGGGGTGTGTTAGAAAATATATAACAACCAATTGAGTTGATCTCACACAACAGCTTAAGCTATTGTGGTGAAATGATCACTTAACATGCATGTTTACTTTTTGTGACGTATTGGGTATGATGCTTAGTCAAAGTCTATTAATTGACGTCTTATTGGAATAGGTACTAAATCGTTTCATGAAAGAATGAGACACGTATCACTCTACTGGTTACTCGATGGTCTTGTCCAGACCTATTAGTCAAAACAAATTAGTTGATACTTAGATAAGTATAAGGCATTGCATGTGTTTGTTTAGGCAAAACTATGTAATGTATTCAATATAATTACTTTTGCCAATTTTTTATTGTACTTGTACCGTGAATTTTCTTGGCAAATATTTTAAAAAATTATCTGTTGTTCAATAGATATTGGGATACTTTTTTGTATGTAAAATGAAATGGGTATAATTTATATTTATTTTATCATAATTTTATCTATTTGATATGTATTATTCGGTTTTGTATATACTTTAACAATTAGAGTGCACGGGTAGACATAGGACCAAAGCAATTTTTGAGTATGAATTAGTAGAATTAGATTTGAGAGAGTTTTTTAACAAAAAAGTCAAAAGTTAACATACTCAATCCACAAAACACAAAGGAACAATTTCACCAGTTGCTTCAAGATTCACCCTCTAGAATTTTTCAATAAAGAGAATCATATTTATTAAAATATTTTTATTAAAATTTATAAATTTTATAAGTTGTAAATTTTATCATGATTGAATCTTATTATTAAATAGTGATTGCTAAGAACTTAATTAAATTGACCTAGGTTAACAAAATATTACTTACTAAGCATTAACAGTAAATTTTATATTAAACTTCAACAAATGTAAGACAAGTTTATCATATTTATGAACAATTTGTTCAGACTACACTCATTACAATGACATCTAATTAAAAGAATATGTAATGGAAGGGCCTATAGAAGCTAAAAAAAAAGGAAATTATATAAACTAAATTAATCCTGAGGTTTGATTATTTATTATAAAACACATAACAATACCTCACATGAATTAGCTAGACTTTCGAATTATGTTGGTATTATAAACTCGATTTGTATAAACTATCGCATGCGCGCAAGAACATGAATGTAAGAAAATCAAAAAGAAAAAACACTAATATTGTGTTGCGAAATGATCTAAAGTTTACATCTCATGGGATTAAAAAGAAATCATGTCATGAACATAAATGTCGGGTGGTCCAACCCTAAATATGTTTTGAGAGAGATATCAATATGAAACATAATCTTGAGTAAAGTCGTATTCAATAGAGTGTGGTGACTGACTTATATCGACCCTCATAATATCAAACGCAATACGTACGTGAAACATATGAAAGAGCAGATGGAATGATCTAGTCAGTTGGTCATGGCTCACGGATGTAAATATCTAACTGCCAACTAAATTCTTACAATCTACCTCATTATTATCATCTTCCTAGCTATAAAACTTTATGAGTATTTAGGTTCTGCTCATACACCAAACAACAGTATATGACCATTTTGGCCCTTTTTCAGTCGTTTTAAGTTTAACCCATCTATAGATTTCTCTATACACACCAAAGGCTACAAGGAGGCCAGCTCTCTCCCCTTTTTTCCAAGTCCGTCCCTCTCAAACCTTATAGACAAGGTTCTGAAGAAGAATGGAGTTTGGAAGCATTATTCAGTTTCTTGAGGACAAATCAATTTTGATCACTGGTGCAACTGGGTTCTTAGCAAAGAGTAGATACCATCTCTCTCCCATATTGCAATTACTATTTCTACTTCAGACTTTGTCAAGATGACAATCTGAGGAATCTTTACTTTTGTTTGTTTAATGCAGTTTTTGTAGAGAAGATCCTGAGAGTTCAACCAAATGTGAAGAAGATTTACCTTCTTCTTAGAGCCGCAGATGCTAATGCTGCTCAAGAAAGATTACAAAACGAGGTAAATATAATTATTAGTACTTTGACTAAACATAACAATAAATATACATGCAGGTACGAGGAACATAAGCCCAAAAGGATAAACTAATTAATTTCTTAGCTTTTATTGGACCTATTCCAAGTTTAGTTGTCAGCTGAAATACTTAGGTTATCGTTTAATTCATAGCTTTTATATCTTCCCAACATTCCTTTTCGTATACGGGCCAGTCGTGCATGCAGATAGGCCCGTTATAGTAGAGATATATGTACTTTCTTAATCAAAGCATAATTAAGAGACATAATCACTGAATAAACAAAACTAACAGACATAATCACTGAATAAGGAGGAATTTAGAAGATAATATTGTTTTTTGTGTTGCGATTATTGAACTCTTACATGATATGTAGTAATTGGAGCTTCTTATATCTTGTGCGTAAGTAGTAATTCTAAGTTCTTTTCTTTTCAATTTTTCCTTTGTTATAGATCATAGGCAAGGAACTGTTTAGACTTCTGAGAGAAAAGTATGGGACAAACTTAAATTCTTTTATCTCAAAAAAGATTATTCCACTAGCTGGTGATGTTTGCTCGGAGGGCATGGGATTGAAAGACTTAAACATTAGAGAAGAGATGATGAATGAATTAGATGTTGTTCTTAATTTTGCTGCCACAACAGACTTCAACGAAAGGTAAGTATTCCAAGACAAGAACCCAGTTTTCTTCTTTATAAGTTAATGCTAAAGACATGAAGATTGTTACTCCGTTTTGAAAACTTTGTGGCAGATATGATATTGCACTGAGCACCAACACCATAGGGGCAATGCAGGCTTTGTGCTTTGCCCAGAAATGTGTTAAAGTCAACTTGCTTGTACATGTATCAACAGGTGAAGTGATCATCAGCGTGGCTAGTCCGTTGACTTTCAGTGTAGTTTATTCCATTTTCTTGTTAGAAACTAAGATTTCAGAACACGGGTTTTCAGCTTATGTCTGTGGAGAAGGTTCAGGGTTGATACCCGAGAAGCCATACCAGTTGGGCGAATCACTGAATGGTATTTCTGGGTTAGACGTAGATGAAGAAAAGAGAATAGTTGAATACAAACTGAATGAACTCAAAGGTAAAGGTGCGACAAAGCTAGAATTTGAGGAGGCCTTGAAGGACCTGGGAATGAGAAGGTTGGTCGACTAGTGAATTTGGGAGCTTTAGATTTGGTTTTTTTTTTTTTCCTTTTATTGCATTAAGTTGGTAGAATCAATCATCATAACTCAGAATAATTCTTTGAAACTATCAGGGCAAAGGCTTACGGATGGCCGAATACATATGTGTTTACCAAGGCCATGGGAGAGATGCTAATCGGACATCTCAAGGGAAATTTTCCTGCAGTCATCATCCGCCCCGCGATGGTTACCAGTACTTGCAAAGAACCTTTTCCAGGCTGGCTTGAAGGTGTCAAGTATGTGTCAGCAGTATGTCTTTATTAGCATCCCCCAACCTTCCAAGCTAAAAAAGCTTATCAATGAATATGTTTTTGTGGTCACAGAACTATCGACGCATTAACTGTTGGTTATGGCAAGGGAAGAATAACATGCTTTCTGGCCGATGAAAAAGCAATTGTTGATGTGGTAAGTAATAGGACGCAATCTTATTTTCATGAATTAAAAGCATCCTTCAATTTTGGGGTTTAAATGAGATAGATCCGGACAGTTTATTTGGAAAGAATGACAATTAATGCATGTTGAGGTTAAACTTTCATGCAGATACCAGCTGACATGGTGGTGAATGCAATTATTGTAGCAATGGTGGCTCATTACAATGAACCTTCTGGTCTAATTTACCATGTGGGTTCGTCTGTAAGAAATCCTGTGACATATGAAAATCTTCACGATTACGGGTACAGATACTTCACCAAGGAGCCATGGATCGGTAAAGATGGAAAACCTGTCAAGGTTCAAAGGGTTAAAGTCCTGAACAGCATGGATAGCTTCCACAGATACTTGGCAATCCGATATTTGCTCTTTCTAAAGGTTTGTTTCATGAACATTAATTGCCAGAATACCTACCAAGGTACGGAGTCAGAAATTTAAGATAGGAGGGGTCAAATATTTATTTTTTTTAAATTTTAGGGACCCAATGTACCACTGACCTTTAAAGCTCATTCTTTTTGTATATATATATAAATTAAAAATTAAAAATATTTAATTTTTTAAAATTTTAAAAGACCTAGTGTACCACTAAGCTCCATATATCTCCGTCAGTGAATGTACCTAATATTTTGGTTATCAGGAATTAAATTCTAAAACCTGACCGGAATTGCAGGGATTGAAAATAGCAGCAACACTTTGCCAGCATTTTGAGGGCATGTACAACGATCTCAATAGAAAGATTAACCTGGTATTAGGATTGGTTGAACTTTACCGTCCATATCTTTTCTTCCAAGGAGTGTAAGTACTCATGCATATATTTATTTTTTATAAATTTACAAACTTCCTAGCAACTTACCATAATATATATTTTTTTAATTTTAACTGGTAATACAACCTTGCAGGTTCGATGACACAAATACAGAGAACTTGCGTATAGCAGCAAGAAAAAATTTAGGATCAGAGGCAGAAATATTTTTCTTCGATTCGACATCCATTGATTGGGATGATTACTTCCCAAATGCTCATGGCCCTGGTGTTGTTAAATACGCAGTCAGACGATGACAACTCTGGCTAAAGTGATGAAGTTTGTGGGGGTTTTTTTTCTTCTTTTTTTATATAATTTAGTGTCCATTTTGAGCGTAAGTTACTTCCAAATTTACCATCTTGTGGGAATTATATCATCATATAATTAATTTTGTTTTGAACAATGTTATCATCATCGTGTGTATTACTGCATCATTCCGAGGACTCTCCTCTCAAACTCAATATGTATCTACTTATAACGTTTCATGTATAATTAATTCGTTTGTGAAAAGATTATGACTACTAGTTAGTTCCGTGAGGTCTCCATAGTATTGAACTTTAATTTATTTTTTATTTTTTTGATCAATTTTAAAAATATTTTCCACTTGTCTATTTTTGATTACGATGTTCCATTCAATATCTTCCACACATTTATGTAGACCCTAACTTTTACCTGCCCACATACCGAAAATAGTACATGTTTACCTGCTTATGTACCAAAAATAGTACATGTTTTATTAAATTTTATTTACACATTTATGTACGCGCAAAAACCAAACACATGGGCAACATTTATAATTCTATAGAGACAGCACATGCACACATAAAATGAAGAGGACCATGGTCCCAAACGTTAAATGCATAATCTCGTACGCAGCATAAAATAAAGTTCATATTTAATCTATGTTCTCTTTTTTTAATGTATAGTATGGATTCGATTGGAGTCAACAATGTCATTCTAAGTAGTATAACTCAACAATGCCAAATTAGAAATAGGAACCTGACAACGCGCAAAATTTTCTTTATTTTCTTTGCATGTTCCGCAGAGAGAACAAATAGTAGTTTACACCTAAATGACTATCTATTGGATACAACAGGTAGAAATTGGTAAGTAAATAATGACAGAGCTACTGAGGAAATTTTAAAAGAAATGGCAGAGCAAAAATTTTATGGAACCTGCAACCAAAATGGTTGCTCATGCTTGGAATAAATGCAGAGGAAGAAGAGATATATAAGTTAGACGACTGAAGGGGTTCGCTCCTTTCTTTTTCCGAGCATTGGTGGCGTGTTATTTTCCAAATTCAGGGAGGAATCTGAAGAAGTCATTTCTGGTTTGGTTGAACTACTCATTCGGGCTTCAGAGTGACTAGCATCATCAGTCCTGGAGAGTTCCTTGTTTGTCATTTCTTCTCCACACCTGTTGCAATCACTTGGCCTCGAAATGCAGAGCCAACTTTTGGCAGATTCCTCGTCGCCATCATCTGAAATTGGTACATGCCAGGATCCTCTTTCTGATTCCTGAAACAGAAATTGAAGTTTCAGCAGTCTGTTTATCTCAAACTAGAGCAATGACAAGAACATGAGCTTGAACAATCAATCAGGTTAAGCTTCCATTAAATTTCATCAGACCACCCAGAGAAGGTATCATTGCTGATAGTTAAAACTAGGCAAGAGGCATGAGTCGTTAAACTTGTCAACATCACGTGAGAGGAAAATTCCATAAAAAAATAATCTGAATTTATTATCATGGCTTCAATCATAAATTTTGATTAACATGTCCAAAATTTTCCCACAGTTCCATGATTCTTCATTAATTGAATTCCTAAGATCACGATCAAAGCAACCCCATTCCCATTGATTTCAAAATTTTCATTCTCATAGCAAGTAACAGGGTTTTCTTATGTTTGTCTAGAATTCAGATTAGATTCCCTAATTTTTTTCAGCAGAAATATTTCCAGTGTAATCATATTCTCGTCATCTTAATATCTCTTTTGCAGTTGGAGAATAACTTTTGGCTTCCATAAGCAGTAATCACAAAAGAACCATCTACAACACATCCAAATTTCTCACTGAAGTTATGCTTGAGTGCCTCCATAGTTTTTCCAAGTGACAACGCAATCACAACCCATCAAGTAGGGAAAATCACAAATGTTTTCCATACAAGAAATTGTACCTGGATAACTACAGAAAATGGAGCTGGCAATTGAAGTTTCAAGTTGCCTTTAACAAATGTATAATGAACCTAATAAGAGAAGAAATAGAAGTTGTTAACATGTTAATGCAAATTCACAAAAGAAAAAAAAAGAAAAGAAAGTGCTGTTACGTCACTCATGAAGTGTGAAAATATTTAATTAGTTACACAATTAAATCAAGTAAACATTGATACCAAATGCCTTTCTTTCCACTTGAGAAAGAAGTCGCTTCCTAAGAGTTCAAAGATGTGATCTCGCATTTCATCGTTACTGACTAACAAGCACCTAAGCTTCACAGCAGCAAATAGCCAGTACCTAAAAGCACAAGAACAGCCTGATATAAAACTGAACTTTCATCGTTAATGGAATTTACAAGTTAACAAGAATTTCTTTCAACATTAGGAAAGGCCATCGCCATCCATTTGATAGCCTCTACTCTGTTAAAGATAGATCAGTATATTATGATATATAAGCAAAGCTTGTCGGTAACTACCATTTTAGGTGACAGGAAACATTTTAAATACATGAAAGAGCATACCATTATACAGTCATAGGATTTAAGACAAATGCACTTAAATAAAAAGAGGAACTAATCTTCATGTTTGTACCAATCATCATTGGAACCATGCGGTGTTGCATAAAGAACGTCTTTTTCCATCCATTCCTCAATCAGCTTTCTGTGAGAAGGATTTTCCAAGAGTGCCAAAAGCCGCTTAGTGTGCAGAATAACTAATGGCCACTTATTCCCAGCCCTCTTGTACATGTCTTTAACAACAGCTTCAAGCTGCTCTACAGCAAAAATTAAAACTACAGTTACGAGAAGTAATCAAAGGTATTAAACTTTTTGCAAAAAGAAAAAAGAAAGAAAAATAGAAGATGAAAAGAACTACCAATTTGAACTACAAAACCTGAGGAATACTGAACCCTCCTTCTGCAAAATTCTGTTGATAGAGGCCAACATTTGCTCCATCTATTATAGCTTCATAACCAGCATGTTTATCCAGCCAATTCTAAGAGATAGATTAAAAAAAGGCAAAAAAGGAGAAGTTAATAATAAGTAATAGCACAGTGTGCATTGTAGCAAATAGAAACAATGAAACACCAAGCTGTTCCCCTTTGCATCACCTATAGAACCAGACAGATAACTCACATCCATGTGTCTTACACGGAACACGATCAATAAGGGGGGTAAACTGCATCTCTAAAGAATGTAAAACATAAATCACTCGGTAGAAACTGTCACGAGTTTTAGTGATCATGAATAGTACCTATGTTTAGGAGTTTTTTACGTATCAAAGAATACAAAAACAATGCAAGTCAGTCACTTATCACTAAATTGTCTAATATAGTCATTCATTATATTTCCAGTATAACCAACCTGAAATTCACTGAAATTAGCCTTAGCCTCCCTGTCCATAGCCAAAGCTGCAACAGATTCCGCAAATTTCTTAGTTTCAGCATCACCAATATCCACACAAGCCAATTGTTCCCCGCAACAACAACATTGTCCACCCACATCCACGCTCCCTCTTTGCACTATCCACTTGCCCTTCCCAATCCACCCTAGCCGATGCCACCCTCCTCCATTACTCAAGACAGCTTCTTTCACCAAACACATATCCAATTCCATCCCATCACTATCAAAACCCTTGAACCAATCCTCAATTACCTTTGCAGTCTCTTCTTTCACACAACTAACAGTCTTCCTCAATTTATGCAAATAGCCATAAACCTTCTGCTGTCTTCCAGTTTCCGCACTTACCTTCAATAAAGCAGCAAGCTCTGGCTCTTCTAGACTGATCCCCATTTTCCCCATATGCTCCTCCACTTCATATGCCTTCTCAGCCTCCAATTTTTCGCAGAAACAAAACAATGCCGGACCATATGTCCTCAATCGTGGAATCGCATTATAGTCCCCTGTATTCTTAACCAAGCAGAAAGCATAATTAGCATTTCCTTGAGCCGCAGCCAATCTAGCAACGGCCGTGATTGAAGCTTCGTTGGGATTAATCCCACTTGCCACCATATGATCGAAAATGCGAAACCCATGTTCAATAGAGAGTTCTTTCATTGATGGGTCACTAAGGGCAGTGGAGCAGAGGTAGAGAAGAGTGTTGAAATGGTGTTGATTGAGACGTGCATTATCTGCAACTGCAGAATCATAGAGGGTGATAGCAGAGCGGAGGTCCTTGAGTTTGGAGCACGAGTTGAGTGAGTAATGGAATTGAGATTCGTTGGTTTTTTGCTTTTGTTTGATTTTCTTGTTCTTCGCATCCATGAAAAGAGAAGATGGCTACTCGTCGTCTACCTGGGGAAAGCTTACAAACTTATAAACCCTAAATTAAATTGTATCTAAAATTAAACCCTCGAAATATTAACGGTACCTTGTTTACTTTTAATCTGACCAATAAAACGGTGTCGTGGTCGCGGTTTTGTTAATTTTTAAAAAAATTAAATTTATAAATTAATGTTGTTTTTAATTAAGTCTGAGTTAAGATTATTCCAGTTGAAGTCAATCCAAAACTTAACACTTTTAAACAAAACGATATTATTTTACTTAAAAAACTTGAACCTTAAATCAATATAAGCCCGATATACTTCATGAGTTAGTAAAATACTTGAATTTAGTAGCATTGTAAATAATACATTAAATAAATGAAATAATGTCGTGTAAAGGAAACATTTGTCTCATTGTAAGTGGCTAGCCCAAACTTATGAGTACCATTCTGTATGGGCTGAAAAAAGGAACAGTAATCATAACATCGGTATTGACTATAAATACCGGTCAATATTGATATTTTTCGTTTAGTATCGGTCAGTACGTAGAATACCAGGACATACCTGCTGGTACTATAACTTTTGAAAATTTGAAGGACCAAATTGTAAATTTCAAAAATTTTACCCAAAAAACTCACCCCCGCCACCATCTTTAACCTTCCTCCATGGGGACTCGAAGATGCCACTGCTCGCTACACCTCACCACGTCATTGCCGTCGCAGCTCAGGCACACCACTACTTCACACCACCGCACCACCCGTCGCCAACCCGAAGACTCGAACAACTCATTTGTTTTTGGTTGTGTTTTTATTTGTTTTCAAATTTTTCCTGCTTAATTGTTTGAAATATTGTGTTGGATTGGAATTGGATGACGGATTTGTAAATATTGGATGATGAATTTGGGAATTAAATTGTTGAATGCTCACGATATTGGATTTGCGTGTATCTAAATTGGTTGGATTTTGGAATTGAATTGTTGAAATTGAATGCTCACGGTATTATTTTGGGTTTTGTCATTTGTGATCATGGAATTGGAAATAGAATTGGAAATGAAATTATACAGTAGATTGTTTGTGATCTGAAAATTGGAAATGGAATTATGTTAGTCACGGTGATGACTGATGAATGAGTTGTTTCATTGGTTGTTCTGTTTGGTTATAAATCGAAATGCCTTAATTTTGTTAAATTGATTGTTGCATTTAACTTCTAACAAGATAATTATTATTATTATATTGTTAGAAGTTAAATGCAATCGATATATGCTAAACTATCGAAAAACTATCTTCAACTTCTTTGGTCAAATTTAAATAAGTGTATATTTAGAAAAGTTAATTGGTTGTCCTATCTTACCATTCAAATGTTGTAATATGACCTTGCACTTTAATAGATATGTTAATGTGTTCTAATTATATTAAGTGCACTTTTTAAGTTCTAAAAATTAATAAAATATAATGCATATTAACTATTAAGCATTCAACGTTAAACTAAGTTGATGAAACTTAATGTAACGTAAGACTATTTTGTGAATGTTCTTGTTTATCCTTAATTAGATTACGTGATAATAATAAATTTTTAAATACTAAATTTTATAATTTTAATAAAAATTTAGAAATATATGTTCGAACTTTTTATTATATAAAAATATATAAAATCAAATCACAAAAATTAAATATTAATTTTTTTATTTGTTATTTTATTAAAATACATCATTTACATACATAATTTTTTTATATTAAAAAGTAAAAAGACTTTTAACTCTTAAGGAAACTATTTAAATACTTTTTTCCCTTTTAATCATTAGCTATAATGATAAACCAAGCACAAATATTGCGTTTTCATATTTGATATATTGTAAAAGAAAAATTATACACGCTTAAATATTGTGATGGAAATAGAATTAAAAATTGTTGATAATTGTTATAAATGGAATTGGAAATTGTTTGAAATTGTTGAAAATAGAAATAGAATTATGAATGTTTTGTGATTGTTGGAAATATAAATTGTTGGAAATGGAAATAGAATTATGAATGTTTTGTGATTGTTGGAATTGGAAATTGTTGGTTATTGTTAAAAATGAAAATGGAATTATGAATGTTTTATGATTGTTGGAATTGGAAATTGTTTAAAATGTAAATGAAATTATGAATGTTTTGTGATTGTTGAAATTGAAAATTGTTGAAAATGAAAATGAAATTATGAATGCTTTGTAATTGTTGAAATTAGAAATTGTTGGTTATTGTTGAAAATAGAAATATAATTATTAATGTTTTGTGATTGTTGAAATTGGAAATTGTTAGTTATTGTTGGAGACGGAAATAAAATTATAAATATTTTGTGATTGTTAGAATTAGAAATTGTTAGTTACTGTTGGAAATAGAAATGGAATTATGAATGTTTTGTGATTGTTGAAATTGAAAATTGTTGGTTATTTTTGGAAATAGAAATGGAATTATGAATATTTTGTGATTGTTGGAATTGAAAATTGTTGCTTATTGTTGAAAATTGAAATAGAATTGTGAATGTTTTGTGATTGTTGGAATTAGAAATTGTTGGTTATTGTTAAAAATTGAAATGAAATTATGAATATTTTGTGATTGTTAAAATTAGAAATTTTTTAAAATTGAAATAGAATTATGAATGTTTTATGATTGTTGAAATTGGAAATTGTTGGAAATAGAAATGGAATGATGAATATTTTGTCATTGTTGAAATTGGAAATTGTTAGAAATGAAAATGGAATTATGAATGTTTTGTAACTGTTGAAAATTGTTGATGTATGTTTTATGTTATTATATATGTTGAATGTTTTGAATTGTTAGCTTTTGACTTATAGTGAATTGTGTTCCATGAAATTGAATTATGTGTAATATAATCATACAGAATAAGTTATATTATATAAGATGGATATGCATATGGTATACTGAAATTATGTGTTATTTATTTTTATGTGTACAAATAAATGGAAAAAAGTTCAAATACTCCTGATCAACCCACTTCAGGAAGATACAATGATTCAACTTGGGCTCATACTATATTGGTTCTTAGTATGAAAAATCATACTATTTGTTTGTTTTGTAACAAGCATTTAAAAGGTAGAGGAATCACCCGATTAAGAAAAAATTTAGCTGGGGTTAAAGGAAATGTGGAACCCTGTAAAAAAGTAAGTCATGATATGAAGTGATAGATGAAAACATTACTTGATGAATATCAATATGAGAGAGATAGAAGGGAAAGAATGAATTTTGAAATTGGTAGTGAAAGTTTATTTTCTAATTCCCATGGTGATTTTGAAAATGTTAGTAGTGGTAGTGGTATTGGTAATGTTCCATCTTAGGCTCAAGAAGAATCTAATGTGGGGAAAAGAAGAAGACAGGTGACTAGTTTCTTTATATCGCGAATAACTCCTAGAGCTCAACCTTTAATTCGTAGTGTAATACAATCAAGAGATACGACTCACCATGTTAATATGGCAATAGCTAGATGGTGGTATGATCATATAATGATTATGCTTATAAAATGGCAGGAAAAAGGTTGTAGAATACGTATAATTCATTTTTTGGACTCTTTGTCTTGCACATTGCATTGATCTAATGCTAGAAAATATAAGAGATTCTAGATATTTTCCTGTTATTGATTAGACTATGCAGAAAGCTAAAATGGTGACATCGTTCATTTATAATCATGCATAGGTATTGAATTTGATAAGAAAGGAATTTACCAATGGTAGGAATTTGTATCGTCCTGCTGTGACCAGATTTGCTACAAATTTCTTATCGCTTTAGTCTTTTATTTCGATGAAGAAAGAGTTAAGACAAATGTTTACAAGTGATAAGTGAATTGCATCTCAACATACTAGGTTTAATGCTGGAGTGGAGGTTTGTAATATTATATTGAAAGATAAAAAATTTTAGACTCAATGTCAATTTATTATCTGAGTTTGTGAACCTTTGGTGAGAGTGCTTCACTTGACTGATAGTGAAAAAAAGCCAACAATGAGTTATATGTTTGATGTCATAGAGAAAGCGACGAAAGCAATCAAGGCTAATATGAAACATAAGCCTTCTTTATACACATCATATCTTTCAATCATTAATAAGAGAAGGGAAAGACAACTTTCTTCTCTATTGTTTACAACTGGGGTATTTTTAAACCCTAGTGTGTATTTTAAACTGGATCTTACAAAGCAAGATGAAGTTAATAAATGAATGCTTTTAACTATTACAACAATTGTTAGCATTGATGTGATGCGAGATCTTTTAAGCTCACAAATGAGTTGTCTTATAGAGATTTTGGAATGTCAATTTCTATTTGACAAAGAAAAAAACTTTCTCTAGATATTAGTTATTTCCTTTTTCTTATTTGTTGAAAATTAATTATCACTTTATTTTGTTTATAACACTACTTTTGTT
>JANVCQ010000231.1:3851020-3865431 GCA_025531925.1 Erythroxylum plowmanianum
AAATTTATGCAAGTGATGCACAAGATGTCATAATTATTGCTTCTAACCACTACTTTAAGGACACATAACTTAAATTCTTACCTAAACAAGCTTGAAAGCTCTTCAATTCTACACTTTTCAAATCACTCCAACTCTTTACCTCTCACCCAAACCTATGGTCATCACTTCACACATACACAAAGCATCATCTTCATAAGGCTTAAGCTAGAAGGTGAAGGAAGAAGGAGCAAGCAAGTAGACCATATGATGGAAGAACAACCACCAACGAAGGAAAGAGAAAAGAACACCAAGGAAGGATGAAGCAAAGCTACGGATGAGAGGATATTTTTCACTTTCCAAGTAACCTTTTTCAACCTTCAAGGTGATTTTATTAAACACTTAAGGAGAAGAGCCGAGAATGCATGAAGGGAACAAAACAAAATCATTTAAGGAAGAGGGACACTTGTCAATCCATGGAGGGAAAGACAAAACATCAATTAAGAACATTTAATTAAAGAACCCTAATACCAATTAATCTTTAATCCATCTAATGCTAATGGCTCTATAACAATCCCAAATTAATGTACCCAATATTTCAGTGCCATTAGGCATAAATTTTCGGTACCGGAAACCCACTCAGTCAGCCAGTTGGAAAATTTTCGGTCCGGGCAAGTACCCCGAAAAATTCCAGAAAAATTCCCACAAATTCCTAAAAATGTAAAACACACCTAGAGCACTTCAATTCAATTTTTCAAACACAAAAATCACATAATTCACAAAAAGTTTCATTTAGACACATATGCCGGGAAATGTCATGAATGCATATACAATCATGTGCATGTGCAAAAATTACCATTCATATTTATATAGAGGCTATAAGATACATGTGCATGCCGAGATATATTTAAACATTCCTAACCCGTCCTAATTTACCAAAATACCCTTCCCATCGGTGATGGGATGTTACAATATATCTCTTAGGACTTTACTATGTTCAACTTAACCTTGATTTGATAAACACTTTTAATTTTTGGACCAGTAAGAATTTCTAATTTAGATTACACTTTCTCTTGAGTAGCACAGCCTATTCTTAAATTGAATCAATTTAAATCTCTTTCTAACCAAGAAAACCTAAGAATGCATTAATTTGTTTGTGAATTCTTATGATAGGTTTTATCCTAACCTAAGAAGATCTCGCAATTACCTCTCGAGTAACTCATATCAACCACCTTTATATAAGTTATAACCTAACTATACATTTTATCTCTTAAATTTGAATGCATGAATCAAATAAGTGAATCTTTAACTTTCGTTCATTCAATTCAATCAAATATAAGAGCATGGAAAATATCAAGAAAACTAGATATTTTTCAAATCATCATCAATTCAACATATCACATTTTAGAGTCCATCTTCCTAAATATATATCCCAATTAGTTCATAAGAAATAGTAACATCAAACAAAAAACAAAGTAAGAATAATAAATTATTGTCATGAATATTTAAACTTTAATGTTTGGTGAATCTTGTTAAGTTCTTACTCTTCTTCCAAGATTGACTTTTTTCTTAATCAATAACTACTATAGAGAAGATTCAAGTGACTTTTCATTACTCTTGAATTCTTTTATGACCAAAAATGTTCTTTATTTCTCCCACTTAATAAATTATTGTCATGAATATTTGACCTTTAATGTTTGGTGAATCTTGTTGAGTTCTTACTTTTCTTCCAATTTCGACTTTTTTCTTGATCAATAACTACTATAGAGTATATTCAAGTGACTTTTCATTACTCTTGAATGCTTTTATGGGAGAGGGGATTTATCCTATCATTAATGCTAACTTAGTTGCTTTTGTGTTAATGTAGTGTCAGTTATAGACTATCAAATGGTGGATTACTCTCTCTCAAGTTATAATCACTAAGCCCTAATTAGTAAATCATAATTAAGTCACATTACCGAACATATAATCTCTCGATTAATAATCAATCCACAACCTAATTAGACATTAAACATTTTATTAAACAACCAGGACCTCACATGAGATGTCTCTCCGTATAATTATTGATTTGATTATTTGCATGGTCTATTAGGTCGTTTAACTCTCATTAACCAACCTAATCATTTTGCATTCAATTCACTCCCTCTATTTATTATTGAAACATGCAATTACAACCAAGAATCACAACACTAAGATGAATTAACAAAAAAACAATTAGATTAATAATAAATCAAGTACAAATCCCTAAAAAAAGTTAGAAAATCCTTAATTCAAGATTCATCATCATCAATCCTATCTCATACATCATGTGAAGAAATAAGAGATGGAAAGAAAAGAGTACAACTTGAAAGGACTAGAAGTGGAAGAACCCAAGGTAGATCCCCTTCTTCTCTCTCTACAAGCTTCTTCTTCCTTAGCTTCTTTCAAAAGTGGCAAGAATGGAGACTCCTCTAAGGTTCTTTCTCTTTGTTTTTTATAGTATTTTCTATTTAGGGCAAAACCTAGGCTTTAATCGAGCCCCAAAAGTCTGAAATAATCTTGCAAAGTTGAGTTTTAGAAGCCGGTTCGCTTCTGCTGTCGCGCAGGCCATTATCATGGCCTATTAAAATGCTCTCTGTCATGATCATGGTAGAATAGGACAAGATCATAGCTCCCTTAAAATGGGTTTATCAAGATCGTGGCCCTGGGTCTTCTTCCAAGCTTCCTCCGAATCTCCTCCATTCTTCAATATCTACTAACAAATACATCAAGGCCCCTCAATTACATAAAATTAAAGCTTAATAGCATACTCTAACCCACGTAACACTCAAAACACAAATATCTAACTAACACAATTATAAACCTAAATATGCATGAATCAATTAATTAACAACTAAAAATATACTAAAATGCCCATTAAAACATCATTCAAACATCCTTACACTTGAACTTTTTTTTGTCTTCAAGTAGAAACAAAACAATCAAGATACAAGTACACTAAACCACAACACAGAGATATGCAATAATGGTACAATGGTGTTAAATTTTACGAAATAAATTTAACGACAAACACAATCCTTTAAGTTGTTCTAATTTATTAACCTATGAAGTATATGTCTAGACACTTTAGACTAAATATGCACACCAATCAAGACCTTAATGTCAAATTCATTTACTCCCATCACACACATTGATAATTATTCGGTCAATTAAAATTGTAACTATACTTAAGCAACTTTTTATGAAAATTCAAGCTATTCACAAAAATCGGTAGGATTTATTAAATAACATGCAATTTTTGTTAATTTTAATTAACATGAGCCTTGCCTTTTGACATGAAGGTAAACATTTGTGATGAATGTACTCTGATTACTAAACTAGGCCATGTTTTTATTAAGTGGCTTGGTTGGAATTTCATTATAGCCTTTCGAAGTGAAGGCAAACATTGGTGATGAACGTCCTTAGTTACTTAGCTAGATCACATTCTCAACCTGTTACTAGCTCTATTCATAACCGTTTTGTTTCAAAAAAGGCCAACGAATAGTTACTTATTAAACAAAAACACACATTATTTTATTTTATATTTTCTTACCTACCTCATTTCTTTAGCTAATCGATCTCATGAAAAGATACTAATGATGCTACTTATTTGATTGACCTAAAATTATAAATGAATGTGTCAAATTCCTAAGGTGAATGAACTAACATCATATCCTAATTGACATGCATATTTAACTAAAGCAACCTAGAACACTAATTTCACAAGCTAATAAATCTTAGCAACTTAAAAGACTATGTTCAAAGCTAAATCGATTATGTTAAGTGCTACCCATTGACACATTCACACAAGTCGCATATTCAAACCTAAACGAAATTAACATATAATATGCAAAAATCACACTCAAAATAAAAAATATAATGCACATAATGCAACCCTTCCTACATTTGGATAACAAATTGTCCTTAATGTGAGGACAAATAAAATACAAGGTGGGAATCAAAATAAATTAATACGAAAACATAAAAACAAAATAAAGACATATATGAAAAGATAAGGGTCAGAGCATAATAACCCATCATGGCAATTAAGGATGCAATGGTGAAGGTGTTGGAGGTGGAATCTCCATGCCTTGAGCAATGAAGTACTTATAGATGCTTCAAGTGTCTCAACGTTGGCATCTTTATTCCTGAGCTATCTTCTTTATCACCTTGACATTTTCTAAAATCGTCTTGTTAGTCTTTGTGATAGTGAGCACTTTTTCCCATCTAACTGCCTCCTCCTCATCATATTCCTCATTGGTTGACTCCTCCTCGTCTTATGGTGGCATCGAGCTTGAACTTACCTATCCCACCTTGGTCTTAACATGAGATTTTGCACTGATGTCTTAAGGTTTTATATTGTGAGACTTGAAGATCTCAGCTCTTGTCAGATGACGAGTGTTAAGAAACTCAAGAAGATGTACAGTTAGTCCATCACAATTGACACCATAATGCTCCGTAATAATTGTAACTAAATACCCCATGCCCAGATTATTGCTTCTCTTTTTTGGAGTAGCAATAATATCATTAAAGTTATGGGTGGAGGTGTAAACTTGGTAGATATGGTCCATGCACCACAACATAAGCCCCTTCGTTGAACACTTGTTACTTTCAATTTTGTCAAACACGGTTTGACATATAAACTTGTGTAACAACAAGTGTTTAGGACTATGAATTACATTATTGTAGGCATTTTTAGTGTCAAAATTCTCTAACTCAGTTAATTCAGTCCAATTGTGTGTAGTACAAAAGTCATCATGTTGGTCTATTATGCTCGATTCAGGGAATCCACCGATTGCACACAGTTTCTCATAGTTTAACTCATACGGCTAACCCCGCAATTGAAACCATAGATCCTTAGGGTTACTGAGCTCATATTGAAGGGAGGTGAATTTTAAGTAAGTTCTTTATATATGACATTATTAAAACGTATGAACTTGTCCCTATGAATCCTTCCTCCTAAATTTCAACTCTTTTTCTTAAACCAATTGTTCTAATGTCTCAAAATCTAAGTATCTAGGCACAATTTTCTTAAACTAAGGGTGTGAAATCAGTTACCTTCCTCATCCAAGAAGATCGAGAAAGGTATTTCGCAATCCACCACCCTGTTTTTTTGTCCACGACCTAATACTTGGACTTTACACTTCAATTGAGTTCGCTTGACCGTTTACTTAATATTCGACCCCTTTGGAATGAGAGGTGTGAGGAATAGAGAGAGAAATAAAGACTTTAAAATGGTAGTAGAGAGAAGTGAGAGGAAGTGGCTTCTTGAGTTTAAAGAGAGTGTGAGAGAATAAAATGTGTAGAAAAAATGATGGTGACTATAGAAATATATTAGAAGGGGTTAGGAGGGGTAAGATTGGAAGAAAACTCAAATAAATTTGAGCATTCCTCATCTACCCCACCACATTACCATCTCATTGTTTCTCTTACCAAACCATTCTTATTAATATTGAAAAAAGGAAAAATAAGAATTCCCAAGTCCTACTTATGCTTGATCTCTTCTAAGTGTTCACTCAATGCAAAAGCACACACAAACAGAATTAGAAACCTCCCATAATACAAAAGATAAACAACTAAGAATTGAAAATCATGGGTTGTCTCCCATGCAACACTTTGTTTATCATCGCTAGCTCGACATTCTTTATTGGCTCATGGTGGTTCAAACGGGTCAAGTGATGGTAGTGCCATTAGAACTTTCATAAATTTCAACCAGACTATACTTCTTATCTCCTTTCTTTTTCAGTTTTTTCTTCTCTCGATTATTTTGCCATATTAGAGATTGCTCTAATGAGTTCTTACAAGGGTATCCTTTCCCAACTTCTTTACAAAAATTATTGCTCTGTATAATGTCAACATATTTGAGAGAATTGCTTTTAATCTTAGACACTTTAAACTACACTTTGTCATCCCCCTCTCTCAAAATCAATTCGCCCCTATCAACGTCTATAATAGACCTAATGGTAGCTAAAAATGGTCTCCCTAGGATAATAGGTGTCTCCATATCTTCTTCTATGTCTAAGATTACAAAATATGTGGAGAAGGTGAACTTATCTACTTTAACTAAAACATCCTTAACCACACCTCTTGGATGGTAGACTGATCTATTAGCCGTTTGAACACGCATTCGAGTAGGTGTTATGTCGCCTAGCTCCATATTCTTATACAATGTATAAGGCATCATACTTATGCTAGCTCCTAGATTCATAAATGCCTTATCTATTATGACACTACCAATAATGCATGGGATGTACAAATCTCCCAGATCATCTTGCTTTTGTGGTAATGCTATCATTTCATTAGAGTTCTTTGTGCTTAGCAATTCATTCTCCAACTTCCGTTTTATAGATTCTGTCAAAGTAAATCACACTTTTAATTGTTCTATTATATCCTAAACTTTTTTCGATTTAGCTTCCTTTGATTTCCTCATTGGATGAATAGGTCAAAGGTTAATGTTTCTTGATTCCAGTCAAGTTATATTTAACCTGTAGGGAACTTTCATTGGTTCTTCCCCATCATCCTCAAGTTGATTGGGCTTTTCTTCAGTAGCCTGGATGAGTACCATTATCTTTTCCTTCGGATTCATGTCGGAGTTGCTAGGAAGGGTTCTAACATTTTGTGTTGACAACGCGTCTGTTAATTAACTCATTTAGACCTGCAAGTTTTATATGGAGCAAGCGTGGTTCTTTGTTACTTGCTCAAATTTTCCTTCTAACCTCTTCTGAGCATCTTTCATGCCCCCAATATTTTCTAAAATTTTATCTAGCTTAGAGTCCATTGAGTTTGGTTTCTCCTGTTGAAAAACAGGTGGTCCTTGAGGTTGGAATTAACTTCCTACATTGTTTGACCAAGAGAAGTTTGAGTGACTTTTTCACCCAGGGTTATATGTGTTTGAGTAGAGGTTATTTACCCCTCCTCGACCAAATTGTGCTTCCATATATTTAACTTGTTCCAATTCATGGTCTTTCATCAAAGAGCGATCAACGATGTCATGGTTATCTTGTCCACACAACTCGCATCTTTGCATAATAGCTTTCACAATAATTGAAAAAGAGGTTTTCATATAATTTAACTGTTAGGTCAAATTATCAATCTTAGCTTACATTTTAGTGATTGGGTCAATAGCTAAAGCTCTCTTTTGCTCGCAGAGGGTTGTATGTTGTCTACTCCTATCCATTGTCCAAAGACAATTGTTGCTAGCCATTTCCTCTGACAACTCTTTTGCTTCATCCACTATCCTTCTCATCAAAGATCCTCTTGATGTTGCATTAGTGGTGCCTAGGGTAAGTGGGTTCACTATATTATAGAACTTTTGCAAAAAGAACTCCTTAGGTAGGATGTAGTGAGGCCACCTCCTTTGCAAATCTTTGTACCTTTCCCAAGCCTCATAAAGTGACTCCCATACTTTGTTGAAAGTTTGTGATTTCCTTGATTATCTTTATAGTCTTCGTGAGGGGGAAGTACTTATTTAAGAACACTCACATTAATTGTTCCTAAGTTGTAACATTCACAGAACTTAATAAGTGATACCATGCCTTAGCTTTATCCCTTAGTGTGAAAGGGAAGAGCCTCGTTTTAACGACAACTTCCTACATCTCATAATATCATAAAGTATCACATATTTTTAAGAAATTGACTATATAAGCATTAGGATCCTCATTAGTCAGCCCATAAAATTGAACATTAGTTTGTAGCATGTTTAATAAAGCTAGTTTTTTTTCAAACAAAGGTGCTCGAACAAGTGGTCTAGTGATACTTTGATTGGTAGCATTGAACCCCGGTCTTATGAAATCCATGAGGGTTTGCGATTGGTTCCCTTGATTTCATCCTTGTTGAAACTCTTGATGAAATTCCTCGACCATGGTTACTTCGATATTCTCTTCTTCTTCATGTCTAGCTTTTCAGATTGCTCGCTCTAACTGGGCAATGTTAGGTTCTAAAGTTTTGGCTATTCGACTCGAACTTCTAGTAACTCTTGTGTTCATGCAGATGCATGGACACAAGAGTGGCGAAAACTCCTTAGACTAAAAGAATTAAACTAATCTTACTAACTCCCCAACAATGACACCAAAACTTATTGATCAAATTGAGCAATAAGTTTAACAAATTCTTAACCCTCAATATACCACAAGTGCACGGGAAGTGAATGTAGTATACGCAGTGTCAATCCCTCGAGGAGTTAATGTCGATCCCTCGAGGACTTAGTGAACTAATCTAGTTCTAAGTTATCTAAAGCCTAAAAGGATTATTAAAATGAAAATAAAAACTAAACAGAAAAATAAATTCTTGAATATGGATTTATTGAAAATTAAATTGTAAAGTTAACACATAAGAAATCAAAATTGCCCACCACTAATTAACAATTAAAATTCAACCAAGGAAGATTAACAAATTATGGAAAAAAGGGATTTATCCTATCATTAATGCTAACTTAGTCGCTTTTGTGTTAATGTGGTGTCGGTTCTAGACTATCGAAGGGATTACTCTCTCTTAATTTATAATCACTAAACCCTAATTAAGTTGCATTATCGAAAACAATCAACCCACAACCTAATCAGATCTTAAACATTCTATTAAACAACCAGGTTCTCACATAAGATCTCTCTCTGTATAATTACCGATTTGATTATTTACATGGTTTATTAGGTTGTTTAACTCTCATTAACTAACCCAATCATTTTGCATTCGATTCACTCTCTCAATTTATTATCGAAACATGCAATTACAATAAATAATCACAACACTTAGATGAATTAACACAAAAACAATTAAACATTAACTCAAGAACAAATCCCTAAAGAAACTTAAAAGATCCTTAATTCAGGATTCATCATCATCAATCCTATCTCATACATCATATGAAGAAATAAGAGATGGAAAGAAAAGAGTATAATTTGAAAGGATTGGAAGTGGAAACACCCAAGGTAGATCCCCTTCTTCTCTCTCTACAAGCTTCTTCTTCCTTAGGGTATGTTTGGTTAGGGTTTATTAATGGAATGGAATAGAATGTAATATTATTCCATCGTTTGGGAGGAGGATTTATAATGGAATGGGATGGAAGATGAGGGTTTCATATTACATTCCATTCCATCCTAAAAAGTAAAAATGTAAAACCTCCAATTTAGAGGGTTTAGGATGGAATGTAAAATGATGAACAACTTTAAAATATATTACATTATAAACCCTTCATCCGAACAACATTTCACTATATTACATTATGAACCCTTCCATCCCTCCTAAACAACAATTTTCTAATATTTCATTCATTTACATTCCATTACATTATAAACCATTCTATTCTATTACATTCCATTAAAAACTTTACATCCAACCAAATATAGCCTTAGCTTCTTTCAAAAGTGGCAAGAATGGAGACTCCTTTAGGGTTCTTTCTCTTTGCCTTTTATAGATTTTCTATTTAGGGTAAAGCTTAGGTTTTACCCGAGCCCCAAAAGTCTGAAATAATCCCTCAAAGTTGAGTTTTAGAAGTTGGTCTGCATCTGCTGTCACGGTCACAATCGTGGGAGAACAGGACACGATTATGGCTCCCCAAAATGTTCATGTCACAATCGTGGCCCTGGGTCTTCTTCTAGGCTTCCTTTGAATCTCCTCTGTTCTTCAATATCTGCTCTCAAATATTAACAAATACATCAAGTCACCTCAAATACACAAAATTAAAGCTCAATAGTATGCTCTAACCTATATAACACTCAAAACACAAATATCTAACTAACTAACAAAATTCTAAACCTAAATATGTATGAATCAATTAATTAACAACTAAAAACATAATAAATGTCTACTAAAACATCATGTAACCTACAACTATAATTTACCATCACTGATACATTTTGATTCAATAAAATAATAGAATTCATAATGAATTATTTGTATTAGTATACTTTTAGAGATACAATAAATTTCCAAGAATAACTTCTGATTGAGAAATTCATGATAAAATTGATAATCTTGAGCATGGTATATAATCCCTCCTTTATACTTAGAATGCACAGTGTCTTCAATATGTCAATCCTATAAGAATAGTAAAAATAATAAAAATAAGGAAAGGAGATATGGTAGAAGACTTGCACTTACCTGATATGAGCATATGTCTAAGTCTTGATGAAATTCTGTTGTATTAATTTTTCCATTAAAACGTATATTAAAATTGTAGAGACAATTGTGTAAATCTAAAAAAAGTCCTAAAAACAATATACATATGATCAAAGAAAGTAGAAAATGAAAATAAAAGTATAGGATAAAGTAAGTCCTATAAAGGACGTTAAGCTATTGATGGTGGCAGATACGACATTATTGCCTATAGGTCCTATATATCATCGAAGGAGGTCATGGAGGTGTTTGACAAATAGCTTATCAGCCGTTTTTTAGCTTCTTGACTAAAAGTTAGCTTTTTGACTATCTTAAAAAGTTATTGATGTGTTTGTTGAATGACTTATTAATTAGCTTATTTAACTCCAATAAGCTGACTTCTAAAAGCTCTATAAGAGGAGTTTTTAGGGTTAGTTGTTTGCTTAATGATAGTATTGCCCTCCATTTTACTCTCTACTTCTACTCTGTGTGTTTTCAAAGTTGGCTTTTTTTTATTGTACTAAAGTTTGGAAGAATATAATAAAAGGGTTAATTAAACTTTTTAATCTTTATTTAATTTTATAATATTAGTTTACATTTAAAAAGACCATAATATTAAGTTTTTGAACATAAAGAGTCACATTAAATTAATATTTTTAGTATATAACTACTATATATCATATTTGTATCATAATATAATTATAGATATTTTAATTTATTAAACAAAAAAATTCATACATATTATATGAAAAATACTAATATGATGTATCTCGTTGCATCATTCATATTAATAGATAGTTTAACGTTGAACTATTATTATTATTATTATTATTATTATTATTATTATTATTATTATTATTATTATTATTTTATTAAAGTTTATTAACTTAATTTTTGTAAAATTAAATATCTAAAATCTATTTTTTTATAAGAATATTTAATGACATACTAAGAAACATAATATTCATGCACTTATAATTTTTTTAAAATCATACCCTTATAAGTCATTTTATACATCAACAGCTAATACTAAACAACTAATTTTACCAAACATCTTTAATAAACAGCTTATGTTATTCACTAGTTAAATCAACTAATCTAATTAACTATTAGCTAGTCGCTGATAGAATCAGCTAATAGCTAATGCAATATGCTATTTGCCAAGTGTCTGTTAGATGATTTTAGGACATTCTACATGTATTGCTTTAATCATCCATCTCATAATGCACAATATGAATGGTGAACTCTTGACAAAAAGGCGTGGTTGTCTCTTTGGTGCCTCAAGTATCTATATCCTTAATCTCTTCATCCCCAGTTAGCTCCTCAAGCTTTACATCTACCTTGGATACATATTCAACAGCATCTAACTTGTGCTTATCATGCAGCAACTTTGGCTCCTCCTATGCAGTTACCTCATCATATACTGACTCAGTAAGCCTAATCAAGGGAGATAAAATCTCCACCCTAAAGTATTATGCTATCCTCTCCATGCTTAGGTAATGCATGTACTACTCTATGAATGATGGTGTAGTTGGTAGGGTCATCTATGTGGTACTCAATGGTAGAGGCAACGTCGATGCATACTCCATACCTGCAATCTAGTCCTCCTATGTAGGAGCCTCCTCTTTCGATCATGATGGTGCACTAATAAGTAAGAAATGTTGTCCACTTATGTTTGTACTAAACTCCACTATACACATAGCTTGTAGGAGTTCATTGTGAAAGGAGTGGGAGTTCTAACAACTATTAAGGTCAAGATCATATATAAGCACTATCAACACTCTTTCCAAGTAGCTGCTTATGAAGTCAAAATTTACGTTATATAGGTATCCTCATACTGACTAGATGAAAGCATGTCCAAGGTGTGCCATCTTCCTCTGACACATACAGTAAATAAGGAACAGGTCACTATGGTTCACTATGTCCTTGCTCTCCCTCTTAACACAAAGTGAGTGCAAAAGGTGTTTATACGCGTACCCTATCACTAGGAATTAAAACCCCAAGACTTTAGACTTTGTCAAATGATAGGGCCTCACTGTGGTCATCACATGCCAGTAGTTTGTGGATTCCTTATCTAATTAGTCTTAATCTAGGGATATCCTATTAGGCTATAAAGTCTAAGCATGTGTATAGGATGATGTGGTGTAACATCCCATCCCCGAAGGGAAGGGTAAATTGGTCATTTGGGATTGGTTAGTAATTTGCATTGCATATTTTGAATTGAACATTTATTTTGACCTATAATTTTAGAGGAATGAGTCTATTGGCACATGCACTTGTAGGTACATGCATTCATGATATTTTCCCGGCAATTATTTGTGATTATGATGGGATTTGTGATTTGTTACGAATTATGGAACAATTGGGTCTGAATAGTTGAATTGGAATGTTTTAGAGTGACCCTTAAGAATTTTCTGGAAATTCGGGAGAAAATGTTCAGACCGGAAATTTTTCTAGTGTCGGACTGATCGATTTTATAGGACTGAAATGACTGTCTAATGACTATGGGAAAATTGGATTGCTGAGTTTAGGAATTTAAATAATGAGTTATTGGAAATGAGAAACAGTTTATACTGGAAATGATCTTGTTTAGAGGAAGAGGGAAACCCCTTTATAACGCCTTAAGTTTAAAATCCTCTTTCAAACCCTTTGAAATCCACCTTGCAGAATAACCCATTTCCTATACCTAAGGCATGTTTTTCTTCTTCCCCTTCCTCGGTGATTTTCGATCTCCACCTTCGAGATTATTGCTTGTTCCTTCTTTGTGGTTGAAGATCAATCAAAACCCTTAAGAGAGTGTTGATTTTGGACAGCTTAGAAGCTCACCGTTGGTGTTAGAGAGAAGAGGAAAGGGCTTGAGGATTTCGGAAGTTTAAGGATCGGATGCTTGATTTCGGTAAGTAAATGGTTTAATGTTGTTTATTTGTTAGTTAAATGCATGCATGGGTTTGATTGTGAAAGGTTGGGGTAGCTATAAGTGGGTTTTAGAGAGAGAAATGAGAAAAAGAGAATCGGAGAAGACGAAGGAGCCCGCACGTCGCGACGCCTGAGAGAGGCCTCGCCGCGACGAGTAAATGAACACTCGCCGCGACGAGCGCGCTCGCCTCGGCGAGTAGGTAAAGCATCGCCGTGACGAGCTCTTCCTCTTACGTCGCGGCGAGCTGAAGGAAAGGTGTTCGCCGCGGCGAGTGACCCTTGTTACGCCGCAGCGAGGAATCCTTGGTCGCGGCGAGGGGCATTTTTCTGAAAGAATGTGTTTTAGTTTATGGGGCATAACTAATAGTGTAGACCTCCAATTGAGGTGATTCTTGATTCGTTATGATCTAGAAAATGAGGTCTACAATTGAGGAAAAGAAAGAAAGTATTGAATGAAAATTTGAGAATAGGTTCTATTACAACCTAGCGGTTGTTTATTGTTAATTGGGATTTAATTGTGAGATTTCTGATTTAAGGAAATGCTTTAGGGATTGTAGAAACTGAGTATAAGGGGTGAGTTTTGATCTAGAGAATTGTGACACCGAAATTGAGGTTTTTCTTGAGAATATCCTAGTGTGTATGACTTGGTGAATTGACGGAATGTTAGAATTGAAATTGGGGAGTTACGTAATATGCCATTGAATTGGAATGAGCCTTTACTGAGCAATTGAGTGATTAGTACATTTGGATAAAGATAATGGAACTTGGGAAAGAGCGCCGGGAAGGTCGTGAATAGGCATTATATATCTTTTATTTAAGACATGTGCATCATTGAATTATCGCGATTGTGCATTTTGTAATGAATGGAATTATTTGACTGTTTTAGAGGCACCGTTGGAACGACAATTCCACGGATACTGTTGGGACTTCCAGGCTGTAGCTCGGAAGTGCAGGTGAGTAACCTAGTTGGTTCCTCAACCTTTATGTGTTTAATATTACGCACTTATGCCATGTGTAGATGAATGGAGGGTTACGTGTGATTGCTTTGGATTGATATCGGACCACAGGTGTCCGAAGTAAAGGGAACTTGATATTGAAGTGCTATTTGTGTGTAACTGTTTGTGAATGATTCAATGAAATAAACTGTGAATTTTTATGTTTGACATCTCGGACCAAAGGCCCGAGTGATGAGATGATTTGACATTGAAGTAAACTGCTTGTGAATGTGAAAACTGTTATAACTGAAATACCGGATCGAAGGTCCGAAGAAATGGGAATTTGACATCGAATTGTATACTGGCTGTAAATGTAAATTGGGACATATGCTTTCATGCGTAAAGGCATGTTCAGATAATGATAGTTGTGACCTGAGTCGCCACTGATACTGAAAAGAGCCTTGAGCTCGAACACTG
>JANVCQ010000231.1:3868716-3882068 GCA_025531925.1 Erythroxylum plowmanianum
ACAAATACATCAATTCTCTTCTACAATGATTACATGCTAAAATAGATCAAAAGGGCTTTATTTGATATTGTGATGGGGCTAAGGTTAAGGTGAGTCAAAAGGGGTTTAATGGGTTCTTCACAAGTAGTCATAAAGCACTAAATATACAAAAGGATAACAAAATGTATTTTTGATAATTGCACGTAAATAACTAACTAATCAACACTTATTATTGCTACTATACTTGATTCTTTTCTTTTTATTTTTCTCTTTTTTTTGAACTAAGGAAACAATGAACAATAACAATAGTTAAATACAATGTGCTCTATGACTAGAAGTATCTGTAAACTCATCTCAGAAAAAGTATAGCCCAATGTCCTAAAACTAGCTAACTTAGCACTTTATTAAACTTGTGAATAGGTAAGGATAATGGGGTTTGATGCTTTAGAATGGGGTGTTTTCTTTAAGAAACAAAAGGGGTAAAGGCTCAAAGGAATTTGTAAGGGCAAATAAGATAGGTGGGTCATTTAAGTCAAGGGTTAAAAGAAAAAGGGTCTTAATCATTTCTATCTAGCATACATCTAATAAATTCAAACCGGTTCAAAGTAAGTTCTGAAGATAATCACTTAAGGGAGTATCACACACACAAAGAAATGAAATGACTTTCATATAGGCTCAATTCCTCACACAGGCTCAATTAAAAATCCTTTAATTGATCAACATGATTCACCTTATATTCAATTGGCCTAATTCGACTTCAAGTATGCAATTTAGTCTCATTTCAACTATTAAGATAGAATTTTATAGTTTAACACACATCATATGCAAATTAAAAGACAGAAAAGAAAAAAAATTAAAATCAAAATGAGCAAACATGTACTCGTAAAAAGAAAAACACAAGAAAATAAAGGTTTAAGAAGCTTCTCTGTTAATGCATCAAGGTGTTGGTAGAAAAAGACAGTTGAAACTTCTGTTGTTTGAAGAAAGCGAGCTGGTTGTGCCCTAATCTGTCCAATTTACACTCCATGCATTGTAGGAGTGCTAAAATAGTCGAATCACTTACAGAAGGATGTGTTGCAGTGGGCACTGATGGTTGTGAAGTTGTGATTATGGACGTGTTGGTAGTCACAGTTCTTCTTTTTCACCTATGTGGGCAAGGAGCAAGTTGTACAATCGGTCCAAGTGGTGTAAAAGTGTATCCATCAACTTCATCAGCAACTACAAGTCCCATCTTGTACATACACTCACAATCCAATGGTTCCATCTCACAAGCAACTGTGAGGTTAATGTTATTAACATCTAAGACTCCAATAATAACAACAAGTTGAGTAATATATGAGCCTAAGATTAAAGCTTGATTATGCTTTTTCAATATGGAATGCATTTGAGTGAGCATCCAAAAACTCAAATTAAATGAGACATCGGTTTCCATGCACCATAAAAAGATAATTTCAGTTTTTGATAGAATACTAGCAGTTTTTCTACGACTAGAAAAATTATACACCAGAAAACGATGTATGTATATCAAAGCTGGTTTGCGAAGAAAAGAACTTTTAGAACGCAATGATTATACTTCTCATAATCAATAGACCATTATGACCACAGTACATATGGATCAAATTCAGGCATATAATCACAACAACCGTTTAAAAATGCATCACTTTTATTCACGAATTTTGTCACAAATTTTATTGTTGCACAAATAAAGCAACATAAAATGAATGTCATTGATTCATAAGCCTACAGTCGATTATACTAGGTGCAAACAAGCTGAAATTTGGATCATTTAATTTGAAAAGAAAAGTGGCATAAAATTTCCTAGTCAATTCCACATATGCAGGGTATCAAACATTAATGTAATGTATCCACCCCATATTATCCACATAATGTTTAATTTCATAACAAATATTCAAAGTTTCCAATGTTTCATCATGTATAAACTTATAAGCATTTATATGCCTATCACAAACAATTTCGAAACAATCCTTATCACTTTTTGGTTAGAAGCTGGGATGCGTTTGGTGAGCAGTGGACAGGCTTGAGAGGACTTGGTGTGTGTCTTGGAATTGTTTTTGGGGCAATTTGTCAAACATTTGGTGGGCGCGTTACTACAAAACCTATTGAACCAAGGTTGCTGGAGATTTCTACCGATGAGAGAAAATTTAACATTGGAAAAATCACTAGAGATGACAACAAACTAGATACATTGAGAAGACTTGGACTGGCTTGCAGAAAGAAGGATCATAAGTGGTTTATTTTGGTGGCTATGGAGGGGGCTTGGATGGCATGAATAATAACATGGACCAAAAATTAAATTGTCAAATCATGGAACAATAGACAAGGCAGTAGCGTGAAATAGAGATTGCAAAAGAGAATAGAGGTTTGTGACAAAAGAGAGGAGTGGAGGTGCAGATGTCATCTCCGTGAAAAGAATACTGCGTTTGGCCAAGACGACTATCCAATGAGTTTTAAGATGAGTGAATAGTAATTTGGGTCAAAGTATTAATTTCTCACAGCAAAGTGAACAGTGGCGTGTGAGGGGAGCAGAAGAGAGCTTGTAAGAGAGAAATAAAAGGGGGGTCTTCGGTGGAAATAGCGCCTATCACTATAATTTTTTTTTACAAATTAAAAATAAATCAAATAGAAAAATTAACAAGTTAATTTTTTTAGATAAATAAAAATGAAACAACTTAAATTAAAATAAATCTTGAGGGGCCTCCTAAAAATGTTTCTTTAACGTCATATTAGCTAGATGAAACATTAATTGACTTACTTAGAATAAACTAGCTCAACTAATTCAATTTCTTCCATAGTTTCAACCTATAAATTCTTATAATACGGTTTCAATCGGTATCCATTAACTTTAAATACTTTAAAAGTGTCCAAACTCTGAATTTTAACTGCACTATGTGAGAAAACATTAGTAACAATAAATGAACATATCCAACGAGATCATAATTTACTAGGAAAGAGCTTTAGTTTATAATGATAAAGAAGGATATTTTGACTTATAGAAAATTCTTTTCTAGTTAAGATTTTGTTGTGAAAGGCCTTAGTCTTTTCTTTATAGATTTTAGCACTCTCATAAGCATAATTACGTATCTCTTCCAACTTTTATGATTGTAATTTTCGATTAATTCCAATCTCAGCAAAATCCAAATTGTATTATTTGACAACCTAGTAAGCCTTATGTTCGAATTCTACAAGCAAATGACAAGGTTTTCAGAATATTAACCTGTATGGTGACATACCAATAGAAGTTTTATATGTTATCCTGTATGCCCAGAGCGTGTCGTCTAAATGCAAACTCCAGTCTTACCTAGTAGGATTAACCACTTTCTCTAAAATTGATTTGATTTCCCTGCTATAAACTTCGGCTTATCCACTTGTCTAAGGATGGCATCTTATTAAAGTTCAGTATGTAACGCCATATTTCTTCAGTAAAGTCTCAACAATTCGGTTACAAAAATGAGTTTCGCGGTCACTGATTATTACTTTAAGCCTCCAAACCTGACAAAAATATGAGACTTAATAAAATCGATAACAACTTTAACATTATTAGTATGAGTAGCCTTAGCTTCAACCCATTTTGAAATATAATCCACAGCAACAATAATATATGTCTTACTGAAAGATGAAGCAAAAGGGCTCATAAAATCAATTCTCCATACATCAAAATTTCATATATTAGGATATTCGTGAGCGGCATTTGGTTTTTTGGTCTCAAACTACCTGTTCCTTGACATCGATCACAAGACTTACAAAATATATAAGCATTATAAAATAGTTTAGGCCAAAACAAACCACATTCAAGTACCTTACGAGTTGTCCTTCTAGGACCAAAGTGTCCACCACATGCAAAAGAATGGCAAAATTTCAATATAGAAGGGATTTCATCATCAGATACACATTGCCTAATAATTTGATCAGAACAATATTTCCACAGATGTGGCTCATCCCTTGCATAATATTTATCCTCTCTTTTGATTTTATATTTTTCAGTTTGTGATAAAGTATTAGGTAAAGACTTGGTAATCAGAAAAGTAACTATGTTAACATACCAAGGTATTACCTGTTGGGTGGCGAATAAATGTTCATTTGGAAATTCATCTTTCAGGTTGTCTGAAGTTGTGTCTAGACAGATACGACTAAAATGATCTGCAACCAAATTTTTAGTTTCCTTTTTGTCCTGTATCTAAATATCAAATTCTTGCAATAGTAGAATCCAACGAATAAGAAGTGGCTTTGCTTCCTTTTTGGACACAAATACTTCAATGTCGCATGATTTGAATAAATTATGACATGTGTAGGCCCAGTGACGGAGCCAAGAATTTAAGATAGGAGGGCCCAAAAATTTAATTTTTTTAAATTTTGGGGGGCCCAATATACCACAAGTTCCAAATAACTACATCATTATATATATATATATTAAAAATAAAAAAATATTTAATATTTTTTAAAATTTTGGGGAGCCCAGTGCACCACTGGGCCCCATGTGGCTCCGTCAATGTGTGTGGCCAATAGATATGAATGGAACTTCTTTAGCCTAAAAACAACTGACAATAATTCTTTTTCTATTGTTGAATAGTTTTTCTGGGCGTCATTTAGCATCATAGAAGCATAGTAAATCACATGCGACGCTTTGTTAATCCTTTTCCCTAGAACAACTCCTAACGCATAGTCGTTTGCATCGCACAGTATCTCAAATGGGAGACTCCAATATGAGGGCTGACTTATTGGAGCAGAAATTAGCTTCTTCTTTAATTCATCGAATGCTTTCCTACATGCTTCATAACTTGAACTCCACATCTTTTTGAAGTAACTTGTATAAGGGTTTAATGGTCTTCAAAAAGTCTTTGATAAAGTGTCGATAGAAACCTACATGTCCAAGAAAAGAACAAACTTCTCCTACACTAACGAGGTAAGGAAGAGATTTAATAATTTCTATCTTTGTCTTATCAACCTCAATTCCCCTAGAATACACTACATTTCCTAAGATTATCCCTTAATCAACCATAAAATGACATTTTTCATAATTCAAAATCAAGTTATTTTCAATGCAACGTTTCAAAAAAATCTCAAGGTTAATCAAGCAAATATAAAAAAACTCACCATAAATTGTAAAGTCATCCATAAAAACTTCAATACAGTTATCCACATAATCAGAGAAAATACTTATCATGCACCTTTAGAACGGGGCGGGTGCGTTACATAGTCCAAATGGCATTCTTCAATACACAAAGGTGCCAAAAGGACATGTGAAAGTCATCTTGTCTTGGTTCTCTGTTGCAACAGAAATTTGATGATAACCTGAATAACTATCTAAACAACAATAGTGAGTTTTTTCTGCAAGTTTTTCAAGCATTTAGTCAATAAAATGAAGTGGAAAATAATCTTTACGAGTAACAAAATTTAACTTCATGTAATCTATATAAACCCTCCACCCATTTTGCACACGGGTGGGCACCAGTTCACCTGAAATGTTCTCCACTATAGTTACTCTAGTTTTCTTAGGAACCACTTGTACCAGACTTATCCATTTATTGCCTGAAATTGGATAGATTATCCTAATATTGAGGAGTTTCAAAATCTCCTTCTTAACTACCTCCATCATTGGTGGGTTCAATATTCGTTGGGGTTGTCTTATTTCCTTAGCTCCATCTTCTAATAGAATTCGATGCATACAAATTGATGGGCTAATCCCCTTCAAATTAGCGACAGTCCATCCAAAAGCATCTTTGTAATTTTTCAACATACCTAATAATTATGTTTCCTACAAAGATGTTAGTCTGCTCGAAATAATAACAGGAAGAGTTTCATGCTCACCTAAATACACATATTTCAAGTTACCTGGAAGAGCCTTCAACTCCAATTTTGGTGGTTGTATAAGAGATGGCAATAACTTCAAATTATTTCTATTTAGCTCCAGAAACCATACCTGTTCCTTCAAGTATTTGTTCTGCTCTAAAATCTAGATAGTAGTATCTAGCTTCTCAGGAATGACAAGATAATTAGCTAGTGTTTTTCCTTTCTGAATATCCAAGCTATTTTCTAATGCATTCCATAATTTGTCTGGTCCATCTAAACAAAATGTTTCCTGCACTAAAGTATTAAGAAAACTCACAGAAACAAAAGATCGATCATCATTAGGAAATTTCATGGCATCATAAATATTAAACTTAATCACATCACCATCAAACTCCATAGTTAAAGGCCCATCATAGACATCAATTTTTGTTTTAGAGGATTTTAAAAGTGGTCTTCTTAATAAAATTGGGATTGAAGTGGATTAATCTTAATTACTCATCTGTAAGACATAAAAATCAGTAAGAAAAATAATATTATCATCTTGAACTAGGACATCCTTAAGAACACCTTTAGGATAGGCATTATATCGATCAATAAGTTGGATCATGACACCAGTTTCTTTTAGAGACACCGTATTTAAAGATTCATAAATAGATTGAGGCATAACATTAGTCGATGCACCTAAATCCAATAATGCTTTCTCAATTTTCAGATTACCTATTTTACAAGGGATTGTCAATATACCTGGATTTAGACACTTATGAGGTAACTTCTTTTGAAGCACAGTAGAAACATTCTCACCCAATCACACCTTTTCATTGTCACTTAACTTTCTCTTTGAGGTATAGAGTTCCTTAAGAAATTTAGCATAACGAGGAATTTGTTTAATAGCATCAAGTAAATGAATATTGGCCTGTACCTTACGAAAAGTTTCCATAATTTCTTTCACTTGCTCCTCCTTCTTTTGCTTGACAAAATGACTAGGAAAAGGAGGTTGTACACTAAACTTAGGGGTGAAAATGCAAGAATCACCCTCATTTTTCTCTTGTGACTGCTTTAGAACTTCTTTCTCTGCTTCTTCTTCAACCTCTCACTTAGAAACCTTCGAGGTAAGTTCCTTTAACTCTTTACCACTTCGTAGTGTGATAGCAAAAGCACTCTTCTTTGGATTCATCTCAAGTTGAGAAGGGAGCTTTCCTGAATTTTGTGCCTCTTATCTATTGATAGCAATCGCCATTCGGCTCATTTTAGTCTCAAGACTCTATATGTTGGCTTACATATCTTGCTGAAATTTCATGGTGTTCTGTTGAAAGTTCATAGTATTCGTGGGCAACATTTTGACTATGTCCTCCAAGGAATTATTTTCACTAGAACTTTGTCTCGTTTGCTATTGCTATCTAGGCATATAAGGCTATTTATATGGTAGAAAATAAGAACTTACTTGTTGTCCATGATTGTTGCCATAACGGAGATTTGGATGATCTCGCCAACCTAGATTATATGTATTTGCAAACGGGTCATACTTCCTTTGAGGTTGTCCCAAATAACCAGCCATTGTCTTGGCTTCTTCAACTTGGTCTTCTTGTAGAATGGGACATATATCTGTGGGATGGCCAACTATAAAACAAATACCACAAGTCTTAACTTCCTCTTTCCTAAATACCACAAGTCGACGCACCAAAGAAATCAAATCATCTAATCTTCTTTCTAACGATGAAACTCCTATCTCATTAGTATGTCTTAAACCATAAGCATTCTGAGCTCCAAATTGTTGAGAATTAGAAGCCATAATTGAGATCAAATCCCATGCAACTGCTGGTGTTTTATCAACTAGAGCTCCTCCACTTGCAGCATCTACCATACTCCTCTCAGTTGGTAAAAGACCTTCATAAAAATATTGAATCAACAGTTGATCATTAATTTGATGATGGGGGCAGCTTGCATACAACTGCTTAAATCTCTCCCAACATTTATATAATGACTCCCTGGTGTTTTGTCAGATGCCACAAATTTCTTTTCTGATATTGGTGGCCCTAGAAGATGGGAAAAACTTCTAACGATGAAACTCCTATCTTATTAATATGTCTTGAACCATAAGCATTTTGAGCTCCAAATTGTTGAGAATTAGAAGCCATAATTAAGATCAAATCACATGCAACTGCTGATATTTTATCAATTAGAGCTCCTCCACTTGCAGCATCTACCATACTCCTCTCAGTTGGTAAAAGACCTTTATAAAAATATTGAATCAACAGTTGATCGTTAATTTGATGATGGGGGCAGCTTGCATACAACTTCTTAAATCTCTCCCAATGTTTATATAATGACTCCCTGGTATTTTGTCGGATGCCACAAATTTCTTTTCTGATATTGGCGGCCCTAGAAGATGGGAAAAACTTCTCTAGAATTAACTTCTTCATCTCTACCCATGTTGTAATACTTCCAGTAGATCAATAATATAACCAATCTTGGGCATCATCCTTTAAAGAAAAGGAAAAAGCCCTCAGTTTTATCTGCTCTTTAGTGACATTAGTAGGCTTCATCCCCGTGCGAACAACATTAAACTCCTTTAAGTGCTTATAAGGATCTTCTCCCAATGTGCCTTGAAAAGTGACTAACAATTGAATCATTCTCAACTTCAATTCAAAAGTGTTATTATCATCCAAATTTGAAAAATTAATGTAGTAAGATTGTCGGTCCTCAACTGGAGTAGCCAGTTGGCGTAAAGTGCGATTTGCAATTATGTTCCTTTCTCTCTTTCATTATTTTCTTAATACTTGTTGTCTTTCTTTCGTCTGCTTTCCTAATGCCTTTGTTGTTTTCTCAATTTCAGGATTGTACTGCAAATTTTTAGATTGATTCAAACATATAACGTACATAAACCATCAAAAACTCACCAACAGCGGCGTCAAAATTTGGTGAATATTGTCACTTGTAACCAAATATAAAAAGAAACCAACTTCTTGCAACATAAATTAATGTATTAGTGAAAAGTAGGGATCGTTCCCACAAAAAATTTAAACGTTAGTAGTTACGCAATAAAAAGGGGTTTTAAATTGTGAATTAAACATAATTTAATTGGAATATGAAATTGAAAAATAACTAATAGCAAGATAATAAGAAGTTAACAATCAATAGGAATAAATCTTGGTTTCCAGTCTCCTTCATTATTGAACTTGCGTTGATCATCGACACTAAAAATAATCAATTTATTGATTAAGCATTCGTCGCAATAAATTTCTTTACCTATTTTCTCTTATGTTTAGTTAATCTAAACATGTATTTGAATTAAACCTTATTAGTTAACAATCTGGATACGATCTCAATTTTAATTAATTAATAGTTTTACGAATCAAGAAAAATGATGAACTAGACAACGTATATATGATGTATATTTAGCCTAGGCAACTATTTTTCCTAGAATCATGTCCTAACGTAGTAGACAAAAATCCTAGTCGCTACTTTTAATTAAAAGAATTGAACATCAACCTATTTAATCTAGCAATTGAATTTAATAAAATCACAAACTAGTTGAGCACTTAGCTGTAAATTCAAACAATCAAATAATAACCCAAAAAATAATTAATACTTGACTAATAAATTTATTCAAATAAAGAACGAAAGTCTCACAACATTCAGAGTTCAATAACTAGGATTCTATAAACCAAGAACTAAGAGTTTAGTTACTCAACATCACAATTTTTCCTAATTATTTGGGACTGTCACGGGCGTTCTTGTTGCTTGATTTTTCTCTTCTTCTGTTAGGTGTTGTTATTCTCTATGGGCATGTTCTTCTCCTTTTTTCATTTCTTGAGCCACCATTCTTCTTATTTCTACCTCAAGCTTTCTGTTTTCTTCTCTTCATTACTGTAGCTTTAATGGGATAATTAAACCTTGGGTCCAATTTACTATACACACTCCCTTTAATAACCCCACGCTTCTGCTATGTCTGTGTTTCTTTCCTTTAGACTATACGTTTTAGTGCATTGCGCTTTCATCTGTGCTATTGTTTCACATTGCTCTTTTATTTCTTCTTATTCATGATTCTTTAATTAAAACCCTGATTCTATCTCCTGATGCGCTACGTTTTATATTGATTTGCTCACCTAAGTATCACTGCACGAGGCCACGTCTAATTATGTTCAATGCCTGGTTCAGTAGTTTTTTTGTGTCCCAAAATGTTTGCAGTTCTTTATATTTGGTTCCAAAATACACTTTGACATAAAATAAGATTAATTTTCATTAATTATAACTTCAAACCTTACAAACAAAGAAAATTAACACACAAAAAGATAGAAAATAAAGATACTAACAATATCCGATCCCACATTTTCATTCTAGATTTTTTTCTAAATAGACATAATGGAATATGGAATAGCACGTGATCACACCTTATCCAATGTTCTTTTTGATGGTTAAGAAGCTAAAGTTACTAGCCAAGCCTCACCCTAAACCCTATAGCATCACATTAGATTATAGCCATTGATGATATCCTTGTCACAAAAAGGTGTAAGGTGTCATTTGCTATTAGAAAATACTCTGATGAACATTATTGTTATGTTGTTGATATGGATGTATGTCAAATTTTATTAGATAGACCACAACAATATGATATGGATGCATATCGCTTCGGTAGGGAGAATATTTATCATTTTTTGAAGAATGGTGTGAAGTATAAGTTAATACCTAGAGGTGAAAAGAGAGTGGTGAAACCTACTAGAACAAAGAAGCCATTGTTAGAATCAAAAAATGATACAGTAAGTTTTGTGAATGAGGTCAAAAAACAAGGGAGTTATAATTGTTGATAGCAAAAGGGGAAGAAGAGAGTGAAAAGAGAAAAGATGAGATTTCTTTAAAATTACAGTTAATTTTTAAAGAAGTTGACGTTATAATACCAAATGAGGTACCTAATGGATTGCCTTCTATGAGAGATATCTAACACCATATTGATTTGGTTTTTGGGGCTAGTTTACCTAACTTACCTCTCTACTATATGAGTCTAAAGGAGAATGAGATCTTGAGGGAGAAAGTACAAGAATTGATTAGGAAGGGGCATAACAGAGAGAGTAAACCTATGTACAGTTCTTGTTTTACTTACAACTAAGAAAGAAGGTAAGTTAAGGATGTGTGTGGATTGTTGAGCCATTAATAATATTATTATTGGACTTAAATTTTATATCCCAAGGTTAGGTGATATGATAGATCAATTAAGTGTGGCAATAATCTTTTCTACTATTAATCTTATTAGAGATTACTATCAAATCCGAATTAAGCTAGGAGATAAGTGAAAAACTGCATTTAAGACTAGAGATAAGTTGTATGAATGGTGAATTATACTTTTTGGGTTAAATAATGCTTATAAGACTTTTGTGAGGTTGATGAATCAAGTGCTTAAACCTTGTTTGGGTAAATCTGTAGTTGTGTATTTTGATGATATACTATAACAAGTCAAAAGAGGAGCACTTAGATTACTTGTACAGTGTATTTGGTATCTCAATGGAAAACAAATTGTATGCTAATTTAAATAAGCTCACTTTTATGTCTGAAAATTTTTTGTACCTTGGTTTTGTTACGGGAAAAGATGGAGTGAGAGTCGATGAAGAGAAGGTAAGAGCTACTAAGGAGTGGCCTATACTTAAGAATGGGGGGATATAAGGAGTTTTCATGGGTTACCAATATTTTATATGCCATTCATCTATAATTTTAGTAGCATTGTGGCTCTTATTACTGAGTGTCTCAAGAAGGAAAATTTTAAATGGGAATAAGAACAAGAGTAGAGTTTTGCAATCATTAAGAAATAATTGTGTACTACACATGTCCTAGCTTTACCAAGTTTTGATAAGTTGTTTGAAGAAAAATGTGATGCTAGTGGAGTTTGAAGATGTGTTAGCATTATTTAATTAGAAAAGAGTTTATTTTGAACATTAATCATCAAGCTTTGAAGTATTTGGGAAGTCAAATGCAATTAAGAACAAAGACACATACTAGATGGTCAGTTTTTACTAATAATTCCTCTTTAAATTTATGCAAAAGATAGGGAAGAATAACGTGGTTACTGATGCATTGAGTAAAAAGGTAGTTAACGTGGTTACTGATGCATTGAGTAAAAAGGTAGTTATATTGAAGACCTAGAGTATGTGAAGACCTAGAGTATGGACATTGAGGGTCTTGAGTATTTGAAGGAGCTATATGAGAGTGATAGATATTTTGGAGATGTATGGGACTTGTATTTGTTTTTTTTTATGAAAGGAAATCAACTTTGTCTTCTAAGAACTTCACTAAAGAAGAAGGTGATTAGAGATTTGCATTGAGGAGGCTTAGTTGGTCACCTTAGTAGAGATAAGATTCTTAAAAAGGTGAAAAGAGATACTATTGGCTGAAAATGATGAGAGACATTGTTATTATTGTAGAGAGGAGCCAAGTTTGTCAAGCTTATAAGGGACATGCTTCAAATGTTGGTTTATACATGCCATTGTCAGTTCCTAATACTATTTGAGGAGGAGTTATCTATGTATTTCGTGTTGGGACTTCTAAAAACACAATGATAGATTTTATCTTTATGGTTATGGATAGGTTTCTAAAGTAACACATTTTATCCTTTATAAGAAGACGTCGAATGTTATAGCAGTTTCCAAGCTATTCTTTAGATAGGTGATGTGACCTCATAATGTTCCTAAATCTATTATTTTTGATTGTGACACTAAGTTTTTGAATCAGTTTTGGAGGACCTTATGAAGGTTATTTGATTCTTCTCTTAAGTATAGAAGCACTATATACCCATAAATCACGGCTAAACAGAGGTGATGAATATGACTTTGAGTAATTTGGTAAGACGCATATATTATGACAAACTCAAAAGTTAGGATTTCTTGATTACATAGGCTGAATTTGCCTACAAAAATATAGTTCATAATGTCATTGATCGATCACCATTTTTTGTGGTTTACACGAAGTTACCTAAAAAGGCACAAGAGATTCAGGTGGAGGTGAAGAAGAAGATTGAAAGAGCTAATAAGAAGTACAAGGATAAGGTTGATCCACATAGGAGAGCTCAAATGTTTAATGTTGGAGATGAAGTTATGATTTTCATGAGCAAGAACTGAACTATTGGAGGTCATTATAAACTACAACCAAAAAAAGTATAGTCCATTTAGAATTAAAAGGAAAATCAATGACTATGTCCATTGTTGAACTACCTCCATATTATTGATCTCTTGCCTTACATTAATAATACAAAGCTTGGATATGTTGACAATAACTAGAGGTATAGTTTTTTTGACAAGTGGAGGTGAATTATGAGACATTTGAATTCATGGACATAATAGGATATTCATTAATGCATGGTCTCGCCTTATCCAATGTCCTTCTCTAAATTTCTTTCTAAATGGGCATAATGGTATATTGAATAAGAAGCATTATCCAACAACCTTCTCTAGATTTCTTTTTAAGTGGACAGGATAGAATAGTTAATAATATATGATCATCCCCTATCCAACATCTTTTTCTACATGATTTTGAATAATTTCTTATTCTATTTTATTTGTTTCCTATTTCAAATTTTAGTC
>JANVCQ010000231.1:3888855-3908279 GCA_025531925.1 Erythroxylum plowmanianum
TTGATTTTGCTGAATCTCTGTTTCATGTTGACTATATTATAGGAAATAAACGTAGTGCACATAATGAATGTTCTGCTTTTTTATGGCATAAAAGATTAGGTCATATGTCCAAGGAAAGGTACAGAGGTTAGTGAAAAATAAAATCTTACCTCAACTGGATTTTGTTGACCGGGATATATGTGTGGATTGCATTAAAGGTAAGCAAACTAAACATATATCAAGGAATCCAGCCATAGTAAGTAACAAATTACTTGAATTAATATATACTGACATCTGTGGTCCTTTCGACGTTTCTTCTTAGGGTGGAGAAAAATATTTCGTTACCTTTATTGATGACTTCTCATGATATGGTTATATTTATATGCTACATGAGAAGTCTCAGTCTGTGGACATCCTAGAGGTATTCGTTAATGAGATAGAAAGGCAGTTAGATAGAAAAATAAAGATAGTGAGGTCTGATAGAGGTGATGAATATTATGAAAATTTTGATAAAAGGGACAATGTCCAAGTCCATTTGCAAAGTTTCTTGCAAATCGAGGCATTTATGCACAATACACAATGCCTGGTATACTGCAACGAAATGGTGTAGCTGAAAGGTAGAATCGTACTCTTATGAATATGGTTAGGAGTATGTTAAGTTATAGTACTATACCTTCATCATTGTGGATGCATGCATTAAAAAATGCTACATATCTGCTTAATAGGATTCCTAGTAAGACAGTTCTTAAGACACCTTATGAACTATGGACAGGAAGGAAACCTAATTTACGACACCTTCACATTTGGGATTGTCTGACAGAAGTAAGGTTGTATAATCCATATAAAAAGACACTTGATACGAGAACCGTTAGTGGTTATTTCATCGGTTATCCTAAAAAAGGGTATAGAATTTATTGTCCTAATCATAGTACAAGAATAGTTAAGTCTGGTAACGCTTGGTTCATTGAGAATGGTCCAATCAGTGGAAGTGGAGAACCACGAAAAGTGGATATTCACGAGAGTTAAGTAGAAAATACTCCAACTTGAGTAGAAACTACTACATAAAATGTGATCCTACTAGTGGTTATTCCTCTTATTGCATCACGGATACGCAATATATTGGAACAACAAATTAATATTCCAATACTACAAATTGAACATATTAATGTAGAACCATCTAATGATGTTCAAGTTACAAATGATCAAGTGATGCCACAAGAAGTAGCATTATGAAGGTATGTAAGGCAAAGAAGATCATCTATTTCGAGTGACTATGAAGTTTACTCACTTGAACATGAATGTGACTTGAGCATTGATCAGGATCCAATCTCGTTCAAACAAGCCATAGAATGTAGCAATTTTGAAAAATGGTTTAATGTTATGAAAAAAGAGTTGAAATCAATAGATGACAACAATATCTGGGAATTAGTTAAGTTGCTGAAAGGTGCAAAGTAAGTGGGTTGTAAATGGGTCTTTAAGACCAAACGTGACTCTCAAGATAACATTAAAAGATATAAAGTCAGACTTGTTGCCAAAGGTTACACTTAAAATGATGGTATTGACTACAAAGAGACTTTCTCTCTAGTTTCAAAAAAGTACGCTTTAAGAATTGTTATGGCCCTGGTAGCTCATTATAATTTAGTGCTTCACTAAATGGATGTAAAGACCTCTTTTCTAAATGGTGACTTAGAAGAAGAAGTTTATATGGATCAACTGGAAGGTTTCGTAACCACAAGAAATGAATAATTAGTGTGTTAATTAAAAAAGTCAATATATAGACTGAAACAAGCTTCTCGACAATGGTATCTTAAGTTTAATGATATCATTACGTCTTATAGTTTTGTAGAAAACACCATTGATCGGTGTATCTATATGAAGGTTATTGAAAGCAAGTTCATTATATTAGTCCTATATGTTAATGATATCCTTTTTGCTGCTAATAATATGGTTTTGTTACATGATGTATATAATTTTCTCTCTAATAATTTCGAAATGAAAGATATGGTTGAGGCATCCTATGTGATAGGAATTGAATTATTCCATGATAGATCACAAGAATTGTTAAAATTGTCTCAAAAAGGTTATATCAAAAAATATTAGAAAGATTTCAAATAGAAAAATGTTCCACAGGGATAATTCTAATTCAAAAAGGGAACAAATTTAGTCAAATACAATGTCCAAGAAAATGGAGTCTATTCCTTATGCGTCAGTAGTTGGGAGCTTAATATATGCTCAAACATGCACTCGGTCAGACATCAATTTTGTCATCGAAATGTTAGGTCGATATCAAAGCAATCTCGAAATGGATTAGTGGAAAGCTGCAAAGAAAGCTCTTAGATATTTACAAGGCACAGAAGACTATATACTCACATTTAGAAAATCAGCCCTTCTCGAAGTGATAGGGTACTCAAATTCAGATTATACCGATTGTGTAGACTCACGAAAATCTACATTCGATTTTATGTTTCTATTAACTGGAGGAGCAATTTCGTGAAAAAGTAGAAAATAGTTCGTCATTGCTATTTCTACCATGAAGGCTGAATTTATGGCGTGCTTTGAGGTCACGGTTTATGGATTGTGATTGCGGAACTTTATCTTAGGTCTTGTCATTGTTGATAGTATTAATAGACTGTTAAGAATTTATTGTGATAATTCTGTAGCCATTTTCCTCTCTAAGAATGACAAGTATTCAAATAATGCGAAACACATAGATTTTAAGTATTTGTCTATGAAAGAAGAAGTGCAAAAACATAATGTCAATAATTATTATTTGTGCAATAACAATTACAGAATTACCCACCTAAAGTTTTATGAGTTGAGTTGATTATGTAATACATGGAAAGAATCATGTTGTATAATTTGTGACCAACATGATCCCATCATCTTAATTCAATTAAGGATGACTTGATCGATTCCATGTATTGTGTGCACTTAAAGTTTTATTGTTGAATCACCAAATCGTAACATGGGCTAAATGGGAGATTGTTAGATTATTTAATGGCCCGTGTGACTTATAGTTTTAAGTCATGGCCCATGTGATTTATAATTTTGAGTCCAAATAAAAGATCCCAAGATAATGACTATTGGGTATTAAAGACTTGATCTCAAATAGGCCCAAGACCCTTTCCCTCTCACTTTTACAAACAAACCAACATGATGGTTAGTTGTTGATATGTAAGTTTTAGAAACTTATCAAAGTGTTATATGTACCATTCAAAGAAACACATCAAAGAAGAATCCAAAAAGAGAGGGAATAAATCAGTACAAAAAAGATCATGGATTCAGGTATGTCTAAATAAATTGATCCATAAAATGTCTTACACTTAATTGATAGCAACAGTAACTAATGAAGGTATATTAATTAGAATAACTCATCACTTACATTTTTAATTAAAATAAACTCTTTAGTTAATGAAAATTATAATTTGATAAGGAATAACATATAACAAAGCGAGAAACATTTAAAATAAAATGAATCATAAAATTATATAGATTAATTATTATTATTTATTATTTAAATTTAGTTGTTATAAAATTTATTTATTCTACAGTGTTAAAAGAATTATTTTCAATAGATGTTTGTCGTGAAAATAACTAAGTAAATCTTATTAGCGATGTATAAATTGTTATAGTCACATTATTATTGAAGTTTAAAAAGCAAGGAACAAATAAGATATTAAGCTAACAAAAATTAAAAAATAAAAACAAACACACATAACAAGATGATCATCTTAATTAACTATTGTTTACTGGTCATATCTCTTATCATTATTATATGATCTTAGTAATTTAAAATATTCTTTTAGATTTGAGAACTAGCAAATATTTTTACTAAATTTATATTATTTTGTAATGATTCAAGCAATTTTAGATTAAGTTCAAATTGCCCCCAAACAATTTGGTTGAATCCAACAATAACTCAATTGAAGTCTATATATATTTGACAATTATATTATATTTAAAATAATCTAATTGTCAAATATATATAGACTTCAATTGAGTTCATCGAAATAAAAGATATGAAACCAAATCCATTAGCATTGCTAATAAGTATCTTCTAGAGAACTCAAGGATAATTTATAGACTTTAAACCCAATCCTATAAGTAAAGGGATGTTAGCTTATAAAAAAATTGAAAGGAATTAAAAGTATTTAATTTTTTATGAGTGCTTTATCAATTTATATACCCCATTAAAATAAATATATATCATCTTATTATTAACTTTTCTTCTCTATTTGTTAAGCTAGCAAAGCCACCTTTGAGAAATCAGGAATATCACTGTAAATATGTAAACATAACTTATAATCAACATATTATATTCTAAAAGGAAATCCAATATGTTAAGATCTAAACACATATATACTTTGAAAGTTATAATCTTATTTCGATGTCATTACAATAGGCATCAATCAATTTTATCATATGATTTGGGTCTTCTGATTGAATACATCAAAATTGATCATTTACAATTCCCTGAAAAAATAATAATTGAAGTCAACAATTTTAAAAATAATTAAATTCAAACATTCAATAATTGAAAAGTGAAGCGCATATTATCCATATCAAGTTTCTTAAACATGTAAGATTTGGATGAACTTATATTATATGAGATGTGATTCTAAAGTGCCCATGAAAACATCCAAAATAAGAACATGCATATATGTGAAGAATTTACTCAAAAAAGGTCATTAAAACAAGCTCTAACCAACCAACACAAAATCAAGAAACATTTTATTCCCCAATATTCCTAAGTTCAACTTAGGTTTATAATGTTATAAAGAAAAAATAAACTTATCAAACATATTCAACAATGCATCACCTCTTCTAACAATGACTAAACATTATTTTGTCAGAGTTGTTTAAGAATAAAAACCGCCACTTTAATTACAAAACAATAGTCGAAAACTCAAAAAACAAAACAAGAAATGAGTAAGATATATATAAAAAAATTGAACAAAATTTTTGAATGAGTTGTGCTTACTTTAGTTAAAACTGATAAGATATGTTGATGGTAAAAACATGTGTGCTAAGTCACGAGTTAAACATAAGAACTTATGAATTTAGTGTAATTAACAGTTATGCCACTACATGTCCTCATATTCTAAAATTAAAAATTATAAATAGCAAGTATAAATATAGTATAAAACTTATAAGTAAACAAAATAAAAATATAGGCAATTTATAGTAATTGATATGCTTCTAATAAATATTCATCCCCTAATTATTCATATAATATTATAGAAAAACATTTTGTAAAGGTGATAAGAGCATGGAACACATCTAATCTTCAACATATTTTAACAATTAAGTAATTTGAAGTCCTTTCGAATTTATATTTCTAGTGGATATATTTTACTAGGACCAAGATCAATATAAGATCAACTAAACCCAAAATTCAAATGCTTAGATCCCCAAATTTTATATTAATTTCACGCAATGCTCCAAGAAGAATTGAAGAACATGGGACAGTTATTTGGAATATTGAACGACGTTTGACTACAATCACAAGACAACTGTAGACATTAATGTGGAGTGACAATAACCAGAGAATTAGGGAAATAACTGACATAGAGGTTACTCTTGCACGATCTCAAATTCTAACACTTGTTTGAAAACTAATGATTTCAATAGTGATGAGGAAAATATCTCGAGAGGAGATCGTCATAAATTGGATTAAGAAGATTATAAGTATCTTGAAGAAGGAAAAGAAGGCTTTGTTAAAATTATTAGGAAACTTATGATTTCTAAAATGGAGTATAAATTTTGGCAATGACATTAATTATTTTGCACTCACAATATAAGGAAATATTTTTTAGATGATCATTGATAGAGGTAGCGAAAGCATATCATCAGTAAATCGGTAGTTGAGAAGCCAAAGTTACTGACTAACCCTGACCTTAATCCATATAGCATCCTTTGGATTACAATCACTAGTGATATCCTTGTCACAAAAACGTGTGAGGTGTCATTCCCTATTGGTAAATATTCAGAATATCACTATGAAATTGTTGATATAGACTTATGTTAAATTTTGTTGGGTAGACCATAGTAATGTTGTATGGATGCATATCACTCAAGTAAGGAGAATATTTATCAATTTGAGTAGAATGGTGTGAAATATAAGTTAATAACCATAGATGAAAGGAAAATGGTGAAACATAGTGGGACAAAGAAACCATTGTTAGAACTAGAAAATAATAATCAAAGTTTTGTGAGTGAGGTGAAAGAAATTAGGAGGTACAACTACTAGTGGCGAAAGGGGAAGAAGAGAATGAAAAGAGAAATCGATGAGCTACCCAATGGATTACCTACCGCTAGAGAAATCTAACACCAAATTGATTTGGTTTATGAGGCTAATTTACCTAACTTACCTCACTATTGTATGAGTCCAAAGGAGAATGAGATCTTGAAGAAGAAAGTAGAAGAGTTAATTAGGAAGGGCATGTTAGATAGAGTATGAGCTCATGTTTGGTTCCGGCTTTACTTACACCTAAGAAAGAAGGTAGGAAGAGGATGTGTGTGGATAGTCAAGCCATTAATAAGAATAATAGTACATATAAATTTTCTATCCCAAAGTTAGGTGATATGTTGGATCAATTAAATAAGGCATTGATCTTTTCTAATATTGATCTTAGGATGGTTAATATGAAAATCAAGTTGGGCTTAGACTACACTTAAGACTAGAAATAGGTTGTATGGATGGTTAATGATGCTTTTTGGGTTAACTAATTCTTCTAGCACTTTTTTGAGATTGATGAATCTAATTGCTTAAACCTTTTTTCTTTTGGTAAGTTTTTAATTATGTACTTTGATGATATACTTATCTATAACAAGTCAAAAAAGGAGCACTTAGATCACTTACACAGTGTATTTGGCATCTCAATGGAAAACAAATTATCTGCTAATTTGACTAAGTGCACTTTTATGTCTAAAAATTTGTTATTCGTTGGTTTCATTATGGGGAAAGATAGAGTGAGAGTGGATGAAGAAAAAAGAGAGCTATTAAAGAGTGACCTACACCTAAGAATATTGGGGATGTGAAGAGTTTTCATAGATTTGTGACATTTTATAGGCGATTCATTCACAATTTTAGTAACAACGGCATTTTAAATTTATTTTAAAATTTTGACTTAACCTTAATGCTATTTTCAAAAAAAATGTTATCTAATTAGGCTTGATCATAATCAACACATGAAATCAAACATATATTTAGATAACATTACTGATTGTACCTTTCGTCAATATTTTTTTTCTTAATAATGTACTATATAATTAAAATGAAATTTTAGTTCCTACTTAATTATGCCAAGATTAGGGACAAACGGATTATAATGATGGTAATACTATTATTACCATTATTATTTTATTTATTTATTATTAGTATTATTTCTTGAAGATTAAACCTTAATTAATGTACGAGGTGAGAAAGGAGGAGTTGAGCTTTAGAATACTATAACGCAAATATTGGAGAAATCTGCTCCTTAATTCTTGTTTTAACACAATATGAGAATATACACATACAACAATACACAAACTTGGGTATACCCTTTTAATGTATGGTTCTTAGGTACATCTATATATAGTAAAGGAGTTCAAGCAGTGGGATAAGAAGCTTGCATGGCTATTCCACAAAGACCTTCCTTAGCATCAACGTCTCTCTGCATCCTTACATATCCCTCTTCACCCCATTCTGTGCCCCATGAGTTCTTCACAATCCAATACTTGACGCCATTACTAACACCGTATCCGACGGCCGTCACGCCGTGGTCTAGATCAGTCCCACAGTCTCCTGTAAATATCCCACTCTCGTAGAACTGGAAATCACCTCCAGCATCAATGGCAACTGATACTGGTTGCTTTGCTACAGTCTTTCGCAGGGCTACTTCACTGTTTGCTGGTACATCTTCGTAGCCAGATATTTTAGCTGCGTGGTTGGCCTCTGCGTTGTTGTTACAACTTCCATCTGCGGCCTTGTAGGGATAGTTGGCTTCAGTTGTTAAACCCTGGTTTTTTATGATGAATTTGAATCCGTGGTCCATTAGACCACCTTCACAACCTTGATCCTCTCCCTTTGTGTCACAATCTACTAGTTCTTGCTCAGAGAGAGAGATTAATTTCTTAGTTGTCAGCTGTGTAATTCCTTCAACGGCCGCAACTGTTGAAAATGCCCAACAAGATCCTGCAAGGATTTTCGTATCGTAAGTATACATGGATTTTACTGAAAATAAAGTTGTAGATTTAGACTTTATATTAGATTAGATTATCACCGCATTGGCCCTGATCCTTTATAGGTGTCACAGCTCCTTTCTTCCTCCAATCCATGGAAGACGGGACAGCAGTTACATTCTCATACCTGAAGGGTCCTGATTGTGCAGAACACATATGACCCTTGAATCTGTTTCTTGTAGCTTTGAACTCTTCATTCGTGAGGTCTGCGAATTTATTGACCCCTAGCTTGTAAAGCTTGTTCCCAGCAGCATTGAAAGCTTCAATATGCTGCACATTTTTCTTGAATATGTTATAACGCATTTCCTTCTCGCTGCTGTCTTTGTACACACGCCCATGACGACTTATCCACTGCTCGTACCTCTGATACATTGGTTCATCTTGCAGAGTACGCGATGTAGAATCAGAAACCAAGGCTATAAGAGCGAAGACGAACAAGAAACAAATGGAATGATGTTGGCTTGTAAACCCCATTGCAAACTCTTGGTAATTAATGAAGCTAAATGTGTAGAATGATGAAAATTAGAGGCACATCGATTCCTGGCTACTTCACCAGCATTATATAGGGATTTTTCTCCTAAAATTTTAATGTTGTTTAATGGTTGCTGTCAAGTTTTCGTGGCAGAAAAGAGCGTTCTAGTCCGACCCCAAATAAATATTGATAGGATATGAATGAATTCTGCTCAAGTTACTAATGCAGACAACGCAACTGGCTCCTATTTTGTCTTTCAAAGACCAGATAAATACCCTTTTTTCCCCTCTTTTTTGCTACAACGTAAGTCTCATATTATTTTGTCACTTAACTTTGTTTGTCTGTTTAATTAATAATTAGCTGGGATGCAGAAAGTCTTCCTCCATGGTAATTTGGGACATGAAATTCTCGTTCTCCAAATTTGTATACCAACCCTATTTTATTAGATCCAAACCATCCATTTATGTGAATGGTTTAGATCCAATAATATAGAATTAGTACACAAATTTGGGGACAGATCGTAATTTGGAGGGCTTTATCTGCTTTCTCAAGTTAGAAGAAGTCACCTCATGGCGCCGTTTCGCTTGTTGTAAGAAAATCATATCTATACGTCTTGTCCGATAATAGCAAGTGTAAGCTAAGCATTACAACTTATGTTCGCGTAGTACATCCTCGGGAATCTTTGCCTTCGAACAACTTACACAAGAACATTGTTCATAAGATAATTGTCATTCAACCCCTAACATAAGAACTACAATGGCAAAAGAATGACGTAGCTTATGGTCGAAAAACCAAATGCTTGCACTGGAGATTTCTTTAATTTAATTCGATATCCAAATTCATTTTAGGTGGAATACAAATTCGTAACACCATCACTTTCCCTATCTCTTCAAAAGAATTTATTTAGCATTTCTAAGCATCTAAACGCTTTCTTTTCTTAAAATAATGGTCAAGTTTTACAAGGACTAGGCAGGCATTAGATGCTCTCAAAACGACGCAGTCTTATATATAAACAGACATAAAATAACATCATTTTGGAATCTAGGCGGACTAAGTAATGTTTTCAAACATTCTTAGATTTACGTGCTTGGTATTTTTAGATTTAGTTTATGTTTGGATGAGCTTTTAGTAGATCAATAATTTACTTTTCTTCACTCCAAAATTTTTTCTAAAAATCGGTGTTTGGCTATAAAATCGGTGTTTGGCTATAAAATAAAACACACTTTTTAATAGATATAACTTTTTTGGTAGTCAAAATACAGTTTTTTAAGAAGCTCAAATTTGGAGCTTCTCATAAAATTGTCTTTTTAAATAGATTTTTCATATCAATTAATGAATTTATTTTTTAGTCATTTTTGGCTTATGTTTTACATATAATTCTCATAATACCCATAAACTCATCTTCTTGTTTATTACGGATTTAACTATTTACTCAACTTGGATATTTATTTTAAAATTTATATAATATTATTTGACTTTTTTATATGTTTTAATATTTGTTTTTGTTATTAGTTTACTTATATTATAATTTATATAAAAGATTTGGTTAGATATATTTTCATTTATATTTCATATGGTTTAAAATTATATAGTAATTAATATATTGTACTTTACATATTGTTTAACATACTTTAAATAATTTTTATATGCATAAATAATTTTTATTATAAAATAAAACATACTTAAAATTAAAAGTACTTTTTATTTTTATATTACTAAATAATCTACTGTATAAAACTCTTTCAAAAATGTTCTTTTTTAAATGATAACCAAACAGTTAGACTTCTTAGAAGAGTTTTTATCAGAAAATATCTACAGAAAAAGCTATACTGACAAAAGCTTAAAGTAGTTTATTGTCTTACATGTTTATGATTTTTTTTATAATAGATAAATAATGAAATAATGAAATTTTATAACGCTCCTATTTCTGTCAGACAATGACATTACAACACTATAAAATTGTTAGAACACTACATATAAACATTAGCCCTCCCTCCCTGTGAAATGGAGAAACCAGGAAATACAGACTCCTTAGCCCAAATGTTTTCTGGGTTTATCAATATCCAAGAGCTCTTTATACATCACTGGAATTTGGTCTCGTTTGGTTTACTGCCCCTAAATGCCGATAAAGAGAAGAATGACCTCGGCGCTACAACACAAATATCACATGGGATCAAAGTTAATTAACATTTACTGCTAATGGAAGAGGATTTGAAAGCAAAATAAAAGAAGGAAAATAAATAAAGGAAAGACACTAGTACGTCAACGCATATACACAACAACAGAACTGCTCATGCTAAACTCACCTTTAGTTGTAGAGGACGTAGTTGAGATACCCCTTCCCAACTTACGCGAACTCTGGAAGTTGACACTCCCTTGAGCTACATCTGAAGTGAGGAAATATAAAAAAGCTAAGAATGTTTTGGACGCAAAATGAGAGAAGCATAAACTGGAAACTATGGTCATTTCTTTCAAGATAATGTAGTCCAGGTTTATTTGAGAAAACTTGAACCCAGAGTAAAAAGGGTGATCAGTTATCGGAAGTACCGGATAACAATTCATGAGCATCCACATTTGTCTCGTAGCTTGCAAAAAATGAAGCCTTTTGTCTTACATGGTCCTTCGGATTGTGAGATGCATCTCCCAGTGAAATGTCAGTGTTCTTCTTTACAAAAGATTTAAATTCCTCAGTATCATCCTCTGCTTCAGAAAAGACAGATGGGCTTGAACAACTAGTTACATTTGCATCTACCTTGCTTTTCCTGGCAAAGTTCAGCAGCCTCTTCAACCCTTTGGGAGCATCTTTCTGATAGATCATTGTTGGTGGGTTTTCAGCGTTTCCCCACTCAGTTGTATCAGGCTCACTAATATCTTCTTGTAGCATCTGAAACAGAGAATGGCGGGTGCTTAGATTTGATCGTCCAACAGTTTGACCTTCGACAGCAGTGGTGGGTTGAGATGTTTCAACAGTGTCTGAATTAGGCAGGTTCAGCTTCTCTTCTGCTTCTACCCACAATGTGGGGGAGATCATTGGCTCTTCCTCAGCCACAATTTTATCTGAAGATTCAACTACATGTTCAGGGCCACAGTCACTGTGAGTAGCAAGTTCATCAAGGTTCTCCACCTTACCACAGTTTTGATGGCCATCCAACGGTTTCTCTGATTCTGCAGCAATGTTGACCTCACCTAATGGCACAGGTGTCTCATCTTGATATTCATCGACAAAGTCAGAAGCATTAACTACCATTTTGTTTTCATCACTTCTTGACACAGTCTCAGAGATATTGGAAGACTCCTCCAGCTGAGAAGAATGTTTAGTCTTGTTCATAGTAAGATCAGCACCACGGCGAATATCAGCTTTCTTACGGAGGAATGGTTTTGATTCCATTGGGACTACACTGCTTTTCTTGGTCACCGTTTTACAGAAATTAAGCTTTGGTGGGGCCGTACCCTGAGGAAGATCTTCATCAACAGCTGTGATCTTTTTCTTCATTGCTTTTCCACCTGTCCTGATCTGTTGCACCTTCGCTTGCATTCCCTTCAAATTAGGGTTTGATGGAGCTGTACTCAAAGGAAGATCCGTAGGAACAGCTCCAACCTTTTTCTTTGTTGTTTTCCCAACTTCTGCCCCCATCTTCTGCACCTTCTCTTGCATGCCCTTCAAGCTACTGACAACTTTCTTGTTATTTTTCACATTCTGATCATTTGGCTGCTTTCTTTCTACTTTAGCACTTGTTTGAGGAACTGATGATGTTGACTGAGTTTTCCGACGCATAGGAATGGCACCAGCAGATGAAACACCTCCCAAAGTTTTAGTTGCTGATAATCCTACTGTCCTATTTGACAGTGTTGAGGGCCAAGACTTACGAGCAGCAGGCAAAGTTGAAATTGTAGATGAAACAGTAGTTTTTGGGCTCTCTTTCCTGGAACTAGCAGAAACTGATGGACTCTTGTGTGTTTTTATGGGTTTAGTTGAAGGGTTCATTTTGTCCACATCCTTCACATTGGTGGAGGACATTTCAGATTTCCTCTTGTCAAGAATTTGCTGCATTGCCCTAAATTGTGCTTCATTTTCTGCTCTTTTTCCAGCATTCTCTCCCCGAAGTTTCTCATCCCTTTTCTCCTTGTAGGAGTTATAAGATCCACCTCTTTGCTCGTTATGTTTGCTTTCAGTTCTCTTAGATTGAGGCTTTCTGGTTTTCAGAGTATGGCTTTCCATCATTTTAACAAGCATCTGATTCAATTTCTCTTCCTTCTGTCGACCCCCTTCAGCTGAGGCCATTGATTTCCTATTTCTTATCTCCTGTCCGATTGCATTGGCATCTGTTTCAATATGAGCATAATCATTTACTTTGCTCTCCGTTCTTTCCAACACTACACCATCTTTAGTAGACTCGATAAGGTTGTCATGTCCAGTGGTAAAACCAGACTCCAATGCTTCTTCTGAATGGTCTGACATCTCTGTACCTAACACATCATTGGAAGGATGAGAATCAGAGTCTTTCAACACAGGCACTGCTTCTGAAGGAATAGATTCTGCAATACCAGCACTCCATCTCCTCAAGACAGTTTTATTTGCAGATTGAGAAATTTTTGAAGCTGAGATAATGTTTTGGTGATCTGCTGTTAGGATTTTTTGTTTTCTTTCAAAAAGATTGATTGCATCTTGAACAGTCATCCTTCGCGAATCATCCTCAAGTTTTTTACTGGATTGTTCGGGCCCTTCCTCTTCACTAGTTTCAACTACATCCCTATGGGAATTTGTCTTTTCTCTGGCAGGATAATAACCCAGATTTTTAATAGCTACAGCAGCAGCTCTGCGTGATCCACTCCTCCCTATTTGAACCCTACGCATTGGAGATGCAGACCTTCTGATTGGCACAGATCTACTAGCAGCTCGACTTCTTTCTGCAGAACTTTGAATATCATCACTCGAGTCAGAGGACTCTTCACTTCCTGTAGAGCTCTGTCTCTCAACTTGGGCAACCATTGCTGGTGAAACGCCATATTTCACTGGAGTTGATAAATGAAGAGGTCTTGAAATTTTGCTATTCACAACGCCATCTGTCATATTTGCATTGTCAGTCCCTGAAATGCACTTAGAAGAGCATGTGTCATCACTGACAGGCACAGTTGTTACACTGTTTTCATTGCACTCTAATAGTACATGCAGGCAATCCCTGCAATTGACAGTTTCAAGATTAAAAATGAGTACAGTAAATGGGCATGACTAAGAATAATCAAATTAATAGTAGACGAGATAATTAAGCACATTTTAGAAATTCTTCAAGGTAACCAAAAACTTATGAAACAATTCAGCAATTCAAATTTGTAGACTGCTTACTTCAAAGCAGTTGCTCCAAAATTTTCACAAAATTCGATCAGACTAGTGATTTGGTGAGAGGAGCATGTAAAACCAGCAACTTGTTTTATTGCAGCAGCTAACTCCTTTCTTAGTGCTGTAAGCCTCAAATTCATAGCTCTCACCAATTCATTCCTGAAAACATAGTTGGCCAACTTCAATAAACGTGCATATAAGATTAATTTGAAAATAGCAAGCATAGAAACTTACTTTGAGGTATCTGATGAAACGATATTAGCTTCAAGCTTCATAGATTCCAAATAAACTATGTCAGTTAATGATTCAACTTTGCATGGTACACAGACAAATGACTTCGAATGTTTTTAAGAAACTTCTAGAAATATCAACATAAAAGTGATTGTAGATGAAGCGATTACTTTAACTGCCTCTGTTGTCACAATTGAGTTGTTTCCATCTGTCCAATACGTGGAGAACACTATGATGAGCATCAAAACCGATCTCAAAGAAACAATACCCATAGATATTATACAACTCTAAACTACACAATGTCTTATCTTAAATATGCCAAAGAACAGCTTAAGTTAATTGACTCTTCCCCATCGGAGACATTATTAATATTAGTGCATGACAATCCATATTCTACTATCAGAAACATCTTAACTTAATCAACTCTACGCCTGTTACCCTTGAGATATTCTTATTGCCCAACACAATATCATTACAACAAAAATTATTTTGCATGGTATCAAGATATATTAACATTATCTGATGCCAAAATACAAATATTCCATAGCAATAAAAACCGTATGTATCTATTCCTTCCCATTACACAGACTAAGATTACCTGTTTCCCCAACTCCAGAACGATTCTTTTGTCCCTGACAGAAGAAAACTTTTGTTCAGAAGAAAGTCCAGGAATGAAGCATTAACAACGAAATAGAGAAATTATAACCTGAGCATACAAAGAAACATGAAAATTTCTGGCTTCCTCCAATTGAGATATCTCACTTTGAATAATCTTAGCAGTATTGATTAAATCAGGTGACCCAACAATATTAAAGAACCTGATAACAATTAGGAGAATCATGATAAAGAAACTACTTTTGAAACATAAGTATTCTAAAGAAACAAACACCAAGAAATATGCACGCAAAATGATATTATACCAACCTGTTTAAAGTAGATTTTGTAAGCCATGTTGCATCTTTGGCATCTTCCAGTGCTTGAAGTTTGATATCATTATTAGATCCTTTGGCAGAAAGGTTAACTGCGTTTGGTAAATGCTGCAAGAGCAAATCCAACTGTCCAACAGCCAGTTTCTCTACTTCACCATTACCACAAGCAAATACTTCATACCTAAGAAGTCATTTTACATGTTATATATCTATTCATTCACTCATAAGAAATCGAAGTCTGATATAATCATACATTTTGAGGTTAGAAGAAATAACAATGCCGATTGTTACCAAAGGGCATAACTAACTCTGAAAAAACCAGAACATAAGATGTGCCATAACAAAGACAACCCTTGGAGATTGAATAAAGTACATTTTCTATACACCTTCAAGTATATAAAAGACAGCCTGCCAAAATGGGGGTGTAACAAGTGATTGGAGTCAAGGGCTTCTCCTATACTAGTCCATTCAAGAATCAAAAAAAGGCATAAAAGCAGCTTCCAAGAACCCAACATGCCCAAGCCCTTGACCAGGTATTATAAGAGTAATGCCTTTATGAAAGACCCCATAATATCCCATCCAAGTTTTTGGCTCCCTGTTTATGCTGTGCAGGGCGGCATTGACTAAAGATGTGAAAAGTTTGGCTTCAATCAAATTCAAACTCCACTTTTATCACTACGTTTCTTCTTTTGTTTGGGCTTCTAGCTGTTCTTGTGGGGAGGTTTCATGTAGATTAAACAAGATGGAATTTATTGAAATCTTATGAACCAATCATTGAAATCGAGGACTTCAAATTAGCTAACCTGTTCTCCTCAGGAAAAATTTTAACAGTAGCATAATCTAAAGGTGCATCAATATCTAATCCCTCCTCCATCATAACAACCTGCGACAGAAGCAAAATCTGAGTCTTTGAGAACAATGAAAGGACCAAAAAAAAAAAAAAGAGTCCATTTCTAATAAACGCATAAATAGAGAGACTGATAAGCATTAAAACCAGTAACAAGCATTTAATGTTAAAACAAGATTCAGTTTATTTGAAATATAACAATAGCTATTACCATTAAAAAAAAAAAAACAAAGCATTCAAGTCAGATCTATCTAGCAACGAAAAAGAAAACGCAGTTGAACAAGAAGAAGAAGAAGACCGACAGTTTGTTCTTAGCGGTTGAAAAATCGCAAGCACTGAATATGGTATTTAGCAGCTTAAGAGCTGTCCTCCTCAAGTGACGTGACGTGACGTGATGAAGAATGTATGAATCTGGTAGCTCAAAGGTTAAAAAACAAGAAAAGGCTCCACTCTGCGTGTGCGGGTGCGTGTGAGCGAACGAGAATAAAGCAGACCGAGTAGATCTTGGGTGTGAGGGAGCGAGTGAGGTCAGTTCACTCTTTTAACTAATCTAAGTGTCTCGCTCTCGCTCATTCTCAAGTCCAACTGCGAATGTGGGACGTGTCATGTCGTTTGCGTGAGTTTCAACTTTCAAGAGTTCTTGCGTGTTCCTCACTATGACTTTTTAATGTCGTTTCTTCGTGTTTTGTATTTTTATTTCTTACAATTTCCTTTTGGAATTATGATGTCCGATGGTGATGGAGATGGACCCTTCGCTTTGATATAAATTTGTTTTAATTTTGGGGTAATAAATATATAACCACTAAATCTTATATTTTTTTTAAAGATTAAAGACATAAAAATATACGTGATTTAAATAATTTTTAATTTTAAAATAATTAAACTTATGTTAAAAAATAATAGTGAAATATAAGTAATTTAAATATAATTTAAATATAATTAATATTTATTATAAATATCTAATTTTTATAAATATCTTAAATTAGTAATTTATATAAGATTTGATTAGTTAGAATTAAGTTTGAAAGATAAGTTACATCAATATTTTAAACCGGTTGAACAATAAAAATCTTAAACTGGTCAATTTTTTGGTTAAGTTTTTAATTTTCAGGTTTAATTAAGTTTAATAATTTTTGTTATAAAAACGAATTGATTATTTTTGTAAATTATTTAGTTTTTATAAATCAAAATAAATTGATTACTTTTTATTTAATAGTCTCCTTTTTCAATTAAACTTTAAATTTTTCGATAAATAAGTACAATCTTTTTAAATAATTTTTATAATTTTCAATTTTATTTAATATTTCCGATTCTATGACGATCTAATATTAGTTGAATCTTTTAGTCATTAAATCTTCTATCTTATTAGTTTAACTTTCAGTCCAGTTTTGAAAATATTGGATTAAATTACTATTTTAATAATATTAATTAATTTACACGTATTATTTATATTTATAGTTACTTTTTATTGAAAGTTTTAAAAAATTTAAAATAAAAATATAAAAAGAAGGAATTCAAAAGATACTTAAATTATAAGAAAATTTTATGTTTTACCCTTTTTTTACTTTAATATCAAATCTTTTAAAAATTTTATAAAAAATGAGATTACTCATTTTGCTGTCAAAAAGGTTAGTAAGACTTCGAGAAACAAGTTGCTGGGCATCAAAGCTACTATGGTTAAAATGGATGGGGCTACAGCCTACAGGAGCTTGCTTGACGTTTTATACTATGAAAGAGCTATGTTGTCGGTGGTAATGTGAAAGCTGACTGCAAGCTGAGCAAAGCTTCACTATCTAATCACATACAAGTATCTTCTTCTTCGCTTCTCTGCTACGATACCTTTATATGTCAACATTCTCTACTCTTTTTCTTTACTACACCTCTCTCTCTCTCCCCATCTCTCCCTCTCTAAGGTAACGAACAACTACTAATTGCTACTGCTTTGCACTCGATGCAATTTGTCGTTTTTGGGAATTTCCAGAGGAGATGGTCACCGTACTGTTAGATTTGACTCATCCTCGTTATCTTCTTTGAAACTTCGTAGCAAGAGAAGAAGCTTTAAGAAACAATAAATTTTTTATATTTTTTCTATGTCTTGATTGACGATATGAATAGCATGAGCAATATCAAATGAGAGATAGGGAGATATGTAAGATTGACGATAAAGAGTATTATCATTAAGGAGAGTCTCATCAAATAGTAAAAAAATGACTATTAGGTTTGAGTAATGTACTAGCATTGTTGATGTCAATAATAAGAGATAAAATCGATGATAAAGTTCACTTGTAATAGATAATAGCCAGATTTATCAGATGAAAATTCAATACCCCAAAAATAGCTCAAAATACCCGGATGTTTCTTCTCAAACTATTGGTATAGAAAGGATTTAAAAGTGGAAGTATCGTAAGTATCATTGCCAATAATTAAGTTGTCAATATAAAAAAGAAGAAGATGTACCTTCTTTTTTTTTTAATACAATGGAAATAAAACACAATTAATCTAAGTCTCGCAAAATACGATAGTACTTAATATCCTGCCTGTCCCGTCTGATGAGATCCTGGATGGTCAAAGGGGACTCTCAAAGTATATGAAATCCTGGATAGTTCATGAATGCAACCACTGCCAGTTGATCCGAGCGCTGATTTAAGAAGATGTACCTTTAAACCATTTTGTGAATAAACAAGACATGAGTATAATAAGAGTTGAATTGTAAGTCAAAGAGAGCCAATAATGTCACTAAATTTAGTAACTTAGGTTTAAAGAGCTTGTTTTAGACCATATAAGACTTTGTACTAACAAACTTTAATGGGCTAACAAATATAATAACTAGGTATAGATTGCAAGTATAATTCTTCTAAGAGAGAACCATTAAAAAAGGCATTATTGATGTCCATTTGAAGTAATGGTCAATGCTTGCCAGCAACAACCACAATAAGAACATGGACTAAGAGAGCTACATGAGAAACTGTTTACCCACAGTTAATACCATATTCCTAGGAAAATATTTTGGCAACTAGTTAAGAGTTTGCATCGGTCAACTGTTCCATTATATCAAGTTTTGATTTTAGAGATCCATTTGGAATCGGTATTATATTTTTTTGAAGGCAAATCAAGAATATCCCAAGTATTGGTGCTAGTTAATAATTATAGTTCTTTTTTCATTGCTTTTTGTTATAAAGGGTCAAAGTTTGTCTTGCTATATATCCCTGCTCAAAATAATGCATCATAATCCATTTTCATCCTCAATTTGCATCAAATATAGGTTTAAAATATGAATGCAAAACATAATTCTTCCAATTAACGGTCCCCACATTAATTTTTAACACGGTAGATGTTCATTCATTGAAAACCATCTTATCTTCAAGCAATCCACAAATAAGTCAAATAATAAAAGTAAATGTA
>JANVCQ010000231.1:3930734-3952576 GCA_025531925.1 Erythroxylum plowmanianum
TACAACTTCAATTTCTATTATTGTCATTGTGAGTTGAGTGATTAGTGGAGAATCACTTGGAAGGTAGGATTTGTGCCGGAAGACAGATCGTTTGTAAGGTGTAGCTTGAGCCGGAAGTCAACTTATATTGGGAGAGTTCACACTGAATTAAAAAGTATATAGTAAAGAGTTTTGCCAAAATCCTAAATGGGAACTTAGGTAGAGGACGTAGGTCTTAGCACCGAACCTTTATAAAAATTATGTTTGCCTCTCTTCCCTTCTCTTCTACTCTTTTATATTTCAATTTTGATTGTTTATTTTGTGTGTTCTAATTATCTGTTTTTTGTAGCACTTTGCAAAAAAGTTTAAAAGATCTATTCAACCCCCCTTTTAGATCGTTTTCAAACTTGCTAAAGAAAAATTTGTCATTGAAAAGTCAAGCATTACATAAACGAGAAATAAAATAGTGAAATCTATATAACATCTAGTAATAGATATTAGGTAGTGAAAAGGAAATGGCTACGCAAGTTTTTGTCTTGATTTTGGGTTGTAAGTGTATTTTCAAATGTATTCCCAAACGACAAGGTAATAACATGAAAAATAGAGAGAAACCCCTCAAAACCCCATATGTCATAAACAAAACACATCAACCCTGCGCCCCTAACATGAAATAAATTTTGCCCACCAAAAATAGAAAGGCAAAACTTAAAACCAGACAAAGAAACATGGATTTTGCCTAATGAACATAATAATAGAAAATAATAATGCCAACAATCAAAATTGAACAAGGAAGAATAAGAAAATGGCTTAATGAAACAAAGACAATAGCATGCCCAGAAATTATTAGTAAAACACAAAGCAACAGTAAATATTAATTTTAGGCTTTTCCACTTCCCTTTAATGATTGAAAGCAAAGGATGAGAACACAGTAAAATAAATAAATGGGGGAATAAGACTTACGAATATGTAGAAGAGCAGAGGTCAAGCAACTTCTGAAACGTTTCCTGCGAGGAGAGTAAACATTAATTTTAGGCTTTTACACATCCCTTTAAAGATTGAAAGCAAAAGATGAGAACACAGTGAAATAAATAAATAGGGGAAGAGGACTTAAGTCTGTAGAAGACCAGAGTTCGAGCAACGTGTGAAACGTTTCCTGCGAGAAGAATCGCGAGCTTGAAGAAGATAAGAAATGGATGTCGGGAGGGAGGCTCATCAGATGTCGAAGAAGGAGAAGTTTGGGGAGGGTTAAATTTTTTCTATTCCTCAAATCGTAGAAATGGGATTCTTAAAGATAACGCATTCTATGTTTAATTTTTAACTAAACACAGGTTTAATAGTAACTTAAGAATAGCAAAGGAATAGCATTTCTATTCCCACGAACCAAACAGCCCGTATGTTTAAAGCTGGTTACCTTTTTACAAACCTATCCTTGCCTCCTCCCGAAACTTGTTTTTCTTCTTCAACCTCCGAAAGTTCTTCCTCTTCTCCGAAAGTTCTTCCTCTTCTTGACGTTCTCGCGTTCTACCACCAGATTCTAGGTAAGTTATTTGTATTGTTTCGATTGGGTGGGGTTTCGATTGAGTGGGTTTCATGTGAGTATTTCATTTGGGTATTTTGAGGTATCCATTTCTCATCTGGGTATTTCCAATGGGTTTTGATTAAAGCATCGTGTGTTCATCGGAAACCCTCTATACCCATTTCTATATCCCACTTGCTTTCACTCTTTACCCATTTCATCACCGTAAACGTCCCTTGCCTCCTACAACCTGACTGATAACCAAGTCCCTCCTTTTCTTTAAGCAATACCTTATTATCTCACGAACAAGAGCCCTTACTCACGTCAACACCCACCACCCCTCGAAATACCAGCAACTTTGTTTTTCTTCTTTATCCTCCCTATGCTATTTCTGTAACCATAAACCACTAGTAAAGCTGCACGTACACTTATGGCTTCTCTTATAGTTCAGCTCTCCAACTCCAAATAACTGTTTGTCTAATTTGTTTGCAATCTATACTCTGTTTCTCTACGACACAATTCCGAAGATCAATAATTTCCTTTAATTGAGGCCCATTGGGCTGGATCGGTATTCCGGCCCACGATGTACCAAAGAAAATAAGTAAAACAAATACATAAGTTCTACTGGATTGCCGGATACACTAGGGGTATCTGTGTCATTGCGGCACAGTTCATTTGCGCGGGAAAGCTCCAAACTCCCTCCTTTTAGTCCCATAGCCGAGACATGGATATGTTTCGCCCGCTCAGCTCAAAAGGGTTTCACTTTTTGTTCTTCCCCGACGCCAAAAAATGAACGGTGATGGCCGGAGACGGGACCGCATGGATTCCCGCCGAGGCTCCAAGAAGCAGAAGTTGATGCGTAACGCCGAAGAGGACCTCGACTCCAAGTTTGGCTTTGATCTCTTCAGTGAAGGCGACAAACGTCTTGCTTGGCTTCTCACTTTCGCACCAGTATGGAATATGTTTGTTTAATTGTTTATTTGAACATTTAGTGAGATTTTTTCAATGTTTGGGCAAACGCATTTGTTTGTAATGTTGGCGCAATAGAGAAATCTTGATTTGTTTTATTTTGATTTCAGTCCTCTTGGGAAGATCGAGAGACCGGCAAAGTCTTCAGCTGTGTCGATCTATTTTTTGTTTCTCAGGTAATACTAACCTTGCCTTATTTTATCATAATATTTATAATTATCATTTATTAAATTTCTAATGAATTACAGGATGGTTCTACCTTCAAGTCAAAGTACAAGTTCCGTCCCTATTTTTATGCAGCTGTAAAGGTGTGGTCTTTAGTTGTGGTCTTAATCTTCGTCAGTAGTCAATTGCTGCTATCGATGACAGTGTGGGTTCTTTTCGTACGTTTTAGGAGAAGATGGAGATGGATGTTGATGCTTTTTTGCGTCGGCGCTACGAAAATCAAATTGTGGACATTGAAATTGTGGGGAAGGAGGATCTAGATCTTGTGAGTCACGCCATTTCCTAAACCTGCGTTTTTATATTCCTTGAAAAATTCTTTGACATATTTCTTATTTCTGTCCTTTTCCTTTCGCCTGTTAAGTGATATTTTTTGCCCAATAGTCTCAAATCTCATGCCATGAGTTTTGGATATTGCGAGAGAGGTAACCTCACAATTTGTCTTTCAATGACGTGCAAAATCTGAAATAAATTTGAAATTATATCACAAGGATGCCTGATTGAATTGAGCTTTACTACATATCCGATATTGTTTTTGAATTTGAATCATTACATGCTTAACATGTTTGACAAAACTTCTGGAACAACTCAAGGAATTGGCTACTTTATATAGTAGGATGCTGTTAGGGCTGCGAGAATCTGTTGTTTGTGCCTCAAATTGATGACAAATAACAAAAAACTGAACGTTATGTTTGATAGTTTAAAACTTTCACCAGTTTGAGCCTTCGTAGTATCTCTTACCGGGTGCTTACACTTGACTCACTTAGGCTAGTGGTATGAGGCCAACACTTATAATGTTCCAACTAGTCTGACACTTTCTTACATGTGGAAACGAACCTTGTTTGTGTTTAGTCTTTTCCCCATGGAGCTTAATTTCTGCGTTTTGGTTTCTTGAGCAATTGGGCATTTGACTTCCCAATTTATTTATGCTCAAACATTGCATTAAATGAAAAGTTATGCTTCAGAGATTAGAAAAGAATGGAGAGTTTTTCCTTTTCTTCTATTTCTTCTGAGATATTGACATATTACTTTTGGAACTCGGGGGAGTCTATTCTTAAAGAAATGATAATTACAGGTCATATATTTCCTTTTGTCAATTACACATCCATCGACAATTACGCTTGCTGTATTGATGTGGAAGCTTCTCTCCAAACTTATGTTCTAATTGTTTCATATTTGTTGACAGAAAAACCATTTATCAGGTTTGCACAAATTGTACTTGAAGATATCTTTCAACACTGTTCAACAATTAATGGATGTCAAGAGAGATCTCTCGCATGTTGTGGAAAGAAATCAAGCAACGTTTAATGCTACGGAAGCATATGAATCAATATTAACAGGAAAGAGGTAGTATTTACTGGTTCTCATTCATTTTTATGTGTCACATTTTGAAGCTTTAAAATGCGTCACATTTTGAAGCTTCAAAATGTTTCAATATTCTGTCTTTTTTGTAGAACAGCTTATTAAAGCAAAGCCTCGATTTTTGTTTTATTTTTCATTTGGAATTCAAAGTTTTGGTAGTCATCTTATTCTTGAAATGTTTGACTGGCAGAGAACAGAGACCTCAAGATTTTCTAGATTGTATTGTTGATCTCCGGGAGTATGATGTTCCTTATCATGTTCGTTTTGCCATAGACAATGGTAAGGTTCCTTATGAAATGGTGCTGGTTTGGACATATTTAGCCACACATTTGTATGATGACTGTCCATAACTTTATTTTATCACAACCCATACTTTCGTGACTCAGATATTCGATGTGGGCAGTGGTATGATGTTACTGTATCCAGCACTGGTGTTATGCTTGAGAAAAGATCTGATCTTTTGCAACGTGCTGAAATGCGTGTTTGTGCATTTGACATAGAAACCACCAAGCTTCCTTTGAAATTTCCTGATTCTAGCTATGATTTGATTATGATGATCTCATACATGGTTGATGGACAAGGTTACCTGATTATTAACAGAGAGGTAATTGTGATTCACTTTACTTTATTTTACTAACTTTTTCACTAGTGACTAATGTCATTTTTAGTTACTTTTGCAGCATATTTTCCGAGTTACAAAGTTATGCACTTTCTAATTATGATATAACACCTAATCACTGTAATTACAGCTACAAATGGTCATTGCCATCTTAAGCTGTATGTTATCAATTGTTCAGACTATGGTAGGATATACTTTCGGAATTTATTTTGTGAAACTCAGTTGGTTCATATGATACACTTAATTGAAACTAGGATATGCTTTGGACTTCAACGATGTCACCTCTGATTGCTTCTTTGTCCTGAATGAGGTTTAGTATTCAAAATAAGTAAAATCCTGATCTCGAACTACTTGTATTTAGCTTTTTTTTTTAACCTTCATCCTTCTTGATTTTTATTTTCTGTATTCAACTTCTGTTATTTTTGGTTTGTTCTTTCCTATCTATTTTGTCCCAGTTTTAATGCATTCCATTCCCCTTATTGAGGTGTGCCCTGAGACACCACAAAAAGCTTCAAGGAAAGAATTAATTGTTCTCACTTGGGCTTGCTCCAACGAAGCCTCTGCTATAATTCATGCTGCAGATAGCCAATGTCTTTATTTATCACTTTCTAAGTCTTATGTTACATGTGATTCTGACCATCTGATATGTGATTTTATCAAACATATAGAAGGATATACTTGAAGTATTCAAAACTAATAAATTAACGACTTTTTGTTAATATAGGACTATTCCATCTTCCTTTATGCGTTAAAGCTCTTGGTGATAAATTGTATCTGGCCTTGGTTTGGTTGAGCCATATGAAATTTGCTGTTTAACTTTTGCATTCAGTTTCATCCTAAGTGCTTTATGTCTGAGTTCTGCACCCATGGTTTTTAGCTCATTGATACTGTACGCAAGAGGTGATGCAACTAGTGGCTCTTCATTCTTAATTTTTGCGTGGTCCATCCTCAATTTTCCCCTTCAACTCAATTTTCTGGGTGTTTGAGTTTATTCTTCTTTTCATTTTCAATTTGATTAAACAAGCTTGGGATGAAGCCAACTCTCTGGCTTGCTCTCTGTTGATTTTTGTCCATATACTGACTCTATGTCTGTCAACTTCTTCTACTGCTGTCTGCATATAATAACTATTGGTTGTGGACTTATCTTTTTAGTGTGTTGGAGATGATATAGAGGATGTGGAGTACACTCCAAAACCAGAATTTGAAGGATGCTTTAAAGTAACAAATGTGCAAACTGAGGTACTACAACTATTTATTTGATATTGAATGTTGGTGTACATTTGTCTTTTTAATGTTCCTTATCTTTCTTGTTTCTTGCAGGTAGAACTTCTTAGAGAGTGGTTTGCTCACATGAGAGAAGTGAAACCTGGAGTTTATGTTACTTATAATGGCGATTACTTTGACTGGCCATTCCTAGAAAGCAGAGCTGCTCACCATGGATTCAAGATGAGTGATGTATGCATCCTGTTCCTTTGGTGTTAACTTAAGAATTACCATGACTTGACATTTCTTTCAGCCTTTGTAAAAGGGCCCAAGACTTGAACTGCTATTTGCTAATACTTGTCTAAAACCTCATAAGCTAACTTTTATATGCCGGAATTATATTTACTTATAATATCTTTTTTGTATATTCAATCCCATCTAATTTTTTCTTTGCATATTACTCAATCATTAGTTTATAGGCACCATATTAAGTCAATCTAGAGATGATCTTTTTGAAAGAATTGCTAATCTATACACTTTGTCGTTGCATGTGTATGTAATTGCTGTGAAGTTCAGGCGGGCAACTATACATGTTCAAATTTTTTTGTTTCATGTGAAACCTATTAAGCTACTTGCTTAACTTTTTGCTACCTCCTTTTTTCTTTCCATTTTGATTTTTCAGGAGGTTGGTTTCTCATGTGACAAGAATCAAGGAGAGTGCCGTGCTAAATTTGCTTGCCATTTGGATTGTATTGCTTGGGTCAAACGTGACAGTTATCTCCCTCAAGGGAGCCAAGGTCTTAAGGTGCAAATCTTCCCTTTAGGTTGATTATTGGTGTTATGTTTAAATTTCCTATCACGGGGAAGATGCTCTGATTAGGATTGAGTCAATCGGTTCTCATGCAATTTTGCATCCAATGGCCGGGCTAAGTTTTCTTTTAATATTCCTCTGTTAATTACAAGGGGAATGGAGTCTTAATAGAAACATTTTTATGTTATTCTTGTGTCTTCAAAATATTTGAGCTGCTTCAAGAATGTGCTGTAATATATGCTTTTCAGCATAATTTTCATAATAAAATCACAGTTTTACTTTGTGAAGCGTATGGGCTGGTCTTTAAAGGCTTTTCTATCCTTTCTTGTTTCCTTAAACAAAATTTATTCCATATTGCCGTTCTTGAGAACAAAATTTTACCCTAGGAATTTAATCTCAAGTAATTACTCAAATAAGTGCAAGCAGAGTCCTCATTTAAGTCAAGAGTTTCTTATTGATGTTGAACTGAATTGGGGTATTTTATGAAGAATATGTTGAATGCAGTGAAATAAAACTCTTAATTTCGACAACTTTGACAAAACAAGGAAAGAGTCTTACATCAAAGACTTCGTACATATTATTTCTTCATTTCTAGAGTATCATGTCCATAGCCTTAGTAATAGAAATACCCATCTTTTTCTTTCACTACTCTGTTTGTTGTATGACGTGAAACATGTGATTTATTTTCAGTTGACATGCATATAAAACATATAGTTCCCTCAATAAATAAATATTACTCTCAAATAAATAGATGGTGGTGCTGCTGTAGCATGCCAGAGCATGACTGGAGTTTTTATGAGAAATGACTGTAACTGAATATATTCCACGCCAAATGATTGAAAACTTGAATATTGTTGTATCCTGAATGTCTGTTTCTCCCCTCAACCTTGTTGAATTGCTTGCTTCAGAATTGCCATGCGGCCATCTTTAATATCCATAATACCAGGGTTTTATGGAAGAAACAACTCCGACAGTATGCTTTGCTCAATTTGTACAAGTTCTTTGTTTATTGCAACCAATTACACATTCTTTGTTTATTCTAGCCTCTCAAAATGGAGTGGCTGAGAATTTGTATAAAAGGATTTTGTGTTTTGCTCCTGCAGATAATACCCTGTTAAACCAGAACAGTTAATTTACAAAGTGCACATAGGATAAACTTAGCTCTTGTATTTCCGAACCTAATGATGCTATAGCTGTACTAAATCTTCTAGTAGGTCTCAGTGTCCTCTTACATTATGCACTTATTTACTACGGAGGTTGACTGCTTTTCTTTTTCCTGATTACATGTTAGGCTGTAACAAAAGCAAAACTTGGTTATGATCCTTTGGAAGTGAATCCTGAGGATATGGTTCGCTTTGCAAAAGAAAAGCCTCAGGTATTCATGAATATGATTTGCTGTTCTACATTGTTATTTGGAACAATTATAGTTTTGTTGGCTAAAATGAGCTCTTGTTTTCTTTTCAAATGTACATACTGAACTCGTTACAGTTAATATTTATCTTTTCTCTATTTTGATCTTTATAAGTTTGAATTGTATATTGTCTTTCTTCAAACAAGAATTTTCTATGTATTGATATCTCACTTGTTATGACAGATGATGGCTTCTTATTCAGTTTCGGATGCTGTTGCCACTTATTATTTGTACATGACCTATGTTCATCCTTTTATATTTTCTCTTGCCACCATAATCCCCATGGCTCCAGATGAGGTTCTGCGGAAAGGTAGTGGAACACTTTGCGAAATGCTTCTTATGGTGCAGGTTGTCTCTCATGCACATTAATGTGGACTCTTTTGCATCTCTTTATTGAGCAGAGGTCCCTCATGTTTCTTTTCTCCTTTTCACTTCATCATTGTATTTATGCAGGCCTACAAGGCAAATGTTATCTGCCCTAACAAACACCAATCAGATCCAGAGAAGTTTCATAAGAATCACCTTCTAGAAAGTGAGACATACATAGGTGGCCATGTGGAATGCCTTGAAAGTGGTGTCTTTAGATCTGATATTCCAACTAGTTTTAAGCTTGATCCGTCTGCCTACAATGTAAGTTGTCTTGGCCTACATACATGGTAGGACTCCAATTACAGTGCAAAATTGAAACAAAGTAATCTATGCATGCCAGGCCTCCTATTACAGTGGAATGTTGAAGCAAAGTAATATATGTTTATGACGTTAATAAAAAACCTAGGCATGCATGATTATTCTGATCACTTATGTACCTAAACAAATTCAAAATCCCACATTATCTAAAATATCTGAACCTACATTTACTTAGGCAGGCGACAACAAACTTGTTTGGAGAACTACATACCTGAGTAGTTCTCATTGTGTTCTTTTATTAGGCTCTCAATGCAGAATGTATTGAACATAAATGTTGAGAATTGTCATTGCTAAGCACTCTTCTGAGGTATGCAAATTTATCTCAAAGGATATGAGCTTCATCAAGCTTTTGGTTGCTTAAAAGTTCAACAGTTATCTCTGAAAACCTTGACACTCTACTATTGAGTCTCAAAGAAGATCAAATGAGATACAATGTCCTTAAAACATCCTAGTCTTTTATAATGTCTTCTGACTTATTCCAACCATCAATCATGATAAACATAAATATTTATCAGCAAGTCTTGCAGTATTGTAACAGCAAGAATGAGAAACAGTGAAATAGAGAATGAGGATATGGGATAGAAAGAGAATAATGAGTAATAAAATAGATAGAAAAAGGATCCGAGAGGACTAGCAAAACAAATCATCAACCATCAATTCCATCTATTGTTTGAAGTATTTAGTTTTGATTCCATAACAGAAAAGGAAAATAACATTAAAAAGTTTTAGTGTGGAAAGTTGACTAATGCTTAAGTTTATGCATAAGTGCTCCTAAAGTCCTTAATTTGTGTAATGTTAGTCAGTAAATGTACAATGCAAAACATGCTTAGTCGACTATGTACCTAGAAAGAACAACTGGTGCTGTTCCTTAATAGTGATGTGGGACATTTAACATTAACTCTGTTGACATTTAACTGTAACTTTGAAATTGTAGAATAGGAGAAAAGGATTCTAGTCCTATAGGACAAACTATAACTCTTTCTAAAGCAAAAAATGCCTTTTCTTGTGAAGGTGATTGTAACTAATGAAGGGAACATCCCTAGTAGACCAAAAGAATGAACCTTTATGCATATCTTGCCTAATGAGGAGACATGCTATAACATCTTAGTATTCTCTCTCTCTAAACTGAATCTATTTGGTGCATGTTTCTACAGGTAGATTTTTTGGCGTCATCTCTTCAAGCTTAATGTTGATTTTTGTTATTAATGTAATGGTTTCCATGTGTCTGATACTCTTGTTCTTTGATTTCTAGCAACTTATTGAAAATCTTGACAGAGATCTTCAATATGCAATTAGAGTGGAGGGTAAGATGGACTTGGATTCAGTCTCCAATTATAACGAAATAAAGAACTCTATTCTGGAAAAGGTGCTAATGGTCTCTTCATTTAAGTCATTGCCAACATGATCTGCTACATTGTTCTCCAGCCTTCTTGTTCTGTTGTGTAGGGTTCTCTTCATAAAATATTTTTGGAGCTTACACTGACAATTGTTTCATAACTATTTTCCCACATGTTGACATCATCTAAATGTTTGATAAAATGTTAACATTTTACCTGAAATCAAAAGCTGGTATGTTTGACGAAATGTCAAAGGAATACTTTAACCGTTTAATTTGTTCTTTTACAGCTTGAGAAGTTAAGAGATGAACCTATACGAGAAGAATGCCCTCTCATTTATCATTTAGATGTTGCTGCAATGTATCCAAACATTATTCTAACAAACAGGCTTCAGGTATGATGGAAATTGTGGTTCTTATTTGAAATCATACAAGACTTATGAACTATTATTTGGCATGAATAATAGATAGGTGATACTTAAATCATTTCATCTGATGCTAAGGTCTTATTATGTTATGTCTTGGGTGGCATTTTTTCTTGATGCTTATTTTTTTTTATTGTACTCAAAATACAATGCGCTAGTTGGAAGTTATCTATTATTGCCATGAACAGAAGTTTGAAGGTTCATTAGTGGGTTTATGGTAGTTCTGGTTGTTCCAGGTGTTGGCGATATTTACTATTAGCAGTTCACCCATTAATCAGCCCATACAAACTAATCCCATTAAAACCTACACTCGTAGGAACAAATCGTGAAAGGGAGGAGAGTCAGCTGCCATGTAGGCAAGTTTGTTAGAAGGTAGTTATGGAGAGAGAATGAGAGGAGATATAGCTGAACACTGAGGATAGGGAGAGGTACGTTTTTGTAATCATTATAAGGTTGGTTTAGGCCTGGTTCTACCAGGAGGGGGAGCTTGCTCCAGCTTGTTTTCACCTCCAGCTTGTTTTCACCTTCTATACATATCGATAATACAGTCTCTATTGGGGTTCCTATCATTTACTAATTGAGGAAAGTAGGAAATTTTTAGGAATATGCGCTGAACTTTTAACTAACAACCTTTATTTTAGTGCAATAGAATTTTCGTTATGCAAATTACATAGTTGCCGTAGTTATTTTTTTTTTCAATGAGAAACATGATGCAGTTGACATTGTTCCATGGGCTACTGCTTACCTTGTGATGTGGGTCAGCAGACATATGATGCTTTGATAAAAACGCTTATGAACTATAAATGTAGGCTGCCACACAATCGAACCTGTATTTGCCTATTATGAAACTTGATTTCTGTGTTAGTTGTTGCTTATTTCTTGAAATTCCATCTGATTTGCTCCGCCAAATGTCTAGTTATTTCTTTTATGTTGACACGCATTCCCAAAAATGGAGCACTTATTCCTCCAATTTTATCAGTTGTATTTGCTACCAGTGCTTTGATCTTATACGTCTTTTCAAGAAAACTTACATGGATTGCCATCTTTCTGACTCTCTCTCTCCCCAGAGAAAAATATAGGGAGTTTTCATTGTTATATTTCAATTAGTTTCAAGTGCAAGTGTTCTCTAGATTTGGACTTTCGGAAGCATGTGGACATGCACATACACTTATGTAGACATGGAAAGTTATGCAAGACCACTGCATCTTTTATATTATGGCTTCTATTCAATACTTATTTATTATTATTTTTCCAGCTCCCTTTTCCAAAGAACTTATGTAATGAATGTGTAATGACGTTTCATTTTCTTTCAGCCTCCCTCTATAGTCACAGAAGAGACTTGTACTGCTTGTGACTTCAATCGTCCAGATAAAACTTGTCTTCGAAAACTTGAATGGGTTTGGCGTGGAGAGATATACATGGCAAAAAAAAGGTTCATTTTATTTATCCTTTAACATCTTTCAATATTCTTTTTATGGGAATATTTTTCATAAACTGATACAAGAGGTGTTTGTGGATATCATTCTCAATCAGCGACTATTATCATTTGAAGAAGCAACTTGAGTATGAAAATATTGATGGCACTGACAGTCAGCTCTCAAGAACTTTCCTTGACCTACCTAAGGCTGAGCAACAATTGAAACTTAGAGAGAGACTAAAGAAATACTGTCAAAAGGTAGGACCATTCCTGATGAAAATGTTTGCCTAAGTGAAAAGTTTTCTTTTCTAAATTGTCTCTTGTATAGGCATATAAACGTGTACTGGATAAGCCTGTCACTGAACTTCGAGAAGCAGGCATCTGCATGCGAGAAAATTCATTTTACATTGATACTGTTCGCAGGTATTCTATTTTCTGCAATTCTATATGTCAATAAAATTTCCAGGTCAAAAGTTTAAACTTTTAAATGTTGGATGAGTGCCTAAGACTGGATTGTATATTAAAACTCCAATACTCCCCCTCATGTAAAATTTGTTAGGTTGAAAATGTGCATTTTGCCAGAAGTGTAAAATTTTCAAACTTATTATGCTCATCTCAAGAACTATTCCTTATGCCATACATGTCCTCTTCAAGAAAATATTTGTTGATATTTACTTCTTGGATCTATATTTCATGCTGTTATTTGGACATTTATTTAGCACATATATTATTCATTTGTCATGAAACTTGAAACCATCATTCTGTATCTTGTCTTTCATTCTTGCTAAGTTTTCGAGATCGGAGGTACGAATACAAAGGACTTAATAAGGTTTGGAAGGGGAAGTTATCAGAAGCTAAGGCCAGTGGAAATTCTATTAAGATCCAGGAAGCACAGGTATGGTTATTTTCTTTGGTGTTTGCTTTGTGATATCCTATCTGTATGGCTAAAATTTTTATTTTTCTACACTAAATTTCCTTTTTCAATGCTGCTGGCAGGATATGGTAGTGCTTTATGATTCTTTGCAACTTGCTCACAAATGTATATTGAACTCCTTCTATGGATATGTCATGCGCAAGTCAGTTGATGCTTTCAGTTGTTTTTTATTTTTTTTATCCGATGAATTGCTTAGTTTTCTTATTGTTGTGCTTACATGATGGTTTTGCCTGTTTGTCTCAGGGGTGCAAGATGGTACTCAATGGAAATGGCGGGTGTAGTCACATATACAGGAGCAAAAATCATTCAAAATGCTCGCTTGCTTGTTGAGAGAATTGGAAAACCACTTGAACTCGACACAGATGGTATTTGGTGTGTGCTCCCCGGATCCTTTCCCGAGAACTTCACATTCAGAACAAAGTAAGCCATTGCTTCTTTTCTGGTGTGCCTCTACACGAGTCCAGTAGCTGGTGAATTAGTCTCATTCTATTTTTTAGGCATCTGTTTAGTTTAGTTTACTGAGAACTGGGGGTATGGAGATGCAAATACTAGCTTTAACATGTGAGATGTTCATTTCAGGGACTTGAAGAAAAAGCTAACAATCTCATATCCATGTGTTATGCTAAATGTTGATGTGGCTAGGAACAATACAAATGACCAATACCAGGTTGGCTATTATATTAGTGAAGTCCATATACGACTTTGAGCTGATTTATGGTGGCAGTTCTCTCTTTAAGCCATTATGACATTCTAGTTTTTAACTAACATATCCACAAGATTCTAACTGTTGCTTTTATACAGACACTCATCGACCCTTTAAATAAGACATACTCAATTCATAGTGAATGCTCAATTGAATTTGAAGTGGATGGTCCATACAAGGTAGTTTGAGTTTAATGTCAATTAGAGGATGGAGCACTTTTTGTCTATGGTTCTTAATTATTTTGGGGGTTACATCATGTAGGCAATGATTCTTCCTGCGTCTAAGGAAGAAGGTATATTAATTAAGAAGAGATATGCAGTTTTCAACGATGATGGAACCCTTGCAGAGCTTAAAGGTTTTGAGATTAAGCGTAGAGGTGAACTGAAACTCATCAAAGTTTTTCAGGTATCAGATTTGATATATCCTGTTGCATATGTAATTTCTTGTTCCCAATTTAAGATTTCTTTGTTGTACAAGTATATACCTCAAAATTTATAATATATAACTGGGTTCAAAAACAAATGATTACTTAAACTCCAAGCATGAGATCTTTCATCATCTGCACTCAATCAAATTGCTATTTGATGTTGCCTAACCAAACCCTCCCATTTAATGCCCTCAGTGCTTGAAATTGCCCTTTTGATTTTTGTGAATAGAAAATAATAATTAGATGAAAAAAATTTGGAAAGTAACTTAATATGTCATGTATCACCTTCTTTTGTTGTAAACAAATTTCTATATAGAATGATGTCTTCCAATTGTTCAAATTTTGGGCCTTATTAACTATGTTCTTCTCTCAATGGGTGAGCTGATATGAAGTTTTTACCTTTCCCTGCAAACGAATGGCGAGAAATTGAGAAACAGATGCTGCTAAAGTATAATATCGTCAGTATAAATGAGATACACACATATGGAGAAGTTAAATCTTGAAACTTTATGAAGTAGTGGTAATATTAGGAGCCCCATCAATGAGTTGATCATTTTTTTCTCCTGCTCAATGACCAATTATATTTTCTTTAATTACAAACAAATTTATAAATATAAATGCTGAAACACCTGTAGTTATATTGTATTTGATTCAATGGAGGGCATGGTTCACGATCATAGTATGGAGATGATAGTCATTTCTATTTGCTCTTTCATGTAGTTCATGTATTTTGATGTGCAACTAAATGCAAAATATTGCTTTCTCTTTTGGATCAGTCCGAGCTTTTTGACAAGTTTCTCCATGGATCAACCTTAGAGGAATGCTACTCAGCTGTTGCCGCTGTCGCAAACCACTGGCTTGATCTTCTTGATGTAAGTAATACAGTTTGAGATTTGAGTTGTCAAAATCTCTTCTGCTAGAATGGTAGGATTACTTAATACGACTTTCTTTCCCTTATCATGTAGCCATTGGAAGTATACTTCTTCTCTCCAATCAGGCACACTTTTAATTGGCCAGTTCATAAATGATTAGGAATGTTTACATTCCCTTAACCCCGTTCTTGCTTACCACATAGAATCAAGGAAGTGATGTTGCTGACAGTGAGCTGCTTGACTTCATATCCGAATCAAGCACAATGAGCAAATCGTTGGTAGACTATGGTAACCAAAAGTCCTGTGCTGTTACCACTGCAAGGCGCCTTGCTGATTTTCTTGGTGATACAATGGTTAAGGATAAAGGATTGCGTTGCCAGTATATAGTTGCCTGTGAACCACGCGTATGTTCTCTGTTTTAAACTATTGGTAACTTAGTGATGATTTTCATGCAGTTTCTAATAATTTTACAGGCTCTGCTAAAATCTAGATCTTACTTTTTCCTTTAGATAGGAAAAATATTGGTAATGATTATGGTTACTTCAACTTTGACATGGGCAGGGAACACCTGTGAGTGAGCGTGCCGTGCCTGTAGCAATATTTGAAACTGATACTGGTACAGTTTCTATTCTGGTTGTCTTGAATATTCTACAATCTCAATCTCTCCTGTGCATTGTTTGCTTTATTGAGAATTACTTGTGTTTTGATATTGCAGACATCATGAAGTTCTATTTACGGAAGTGGTGCAAATGTTCATTGGATATTGACATACGGTCAATCATTGATTGGTCCTACTACAAGCAACGGCTTAGTTCAGCAATTCAAAAAATCATTACGATTCCTGCTGCGATGCAAAAGGTTCTATTAAACCTTTGGTTTCATCAACTAATTTGATTCATCTTATTTTAACTTTCTTAAAAACGACTTCAAGTGTTCAGATTGCCAACCCTGTCCCTAGAGTTGTCCATCCTGATTGGCTGCACAAGAAGGTTCGTGAGAAAGAAGATAGATACCGTCAAAAGAAATTGGTTGACATATTCAGCTCATCGAACATGGATGATTTGTCAAGAAAGATCAGTACTGCTGCCACCACTGCCAATCGTGTCCTGGATGAGGAGAATGTTCAAGATTTGGAAGATTTTCTGACTAAAAACAGCTCTAAAATTGGTCCTAGACCAATTGTTCGATCTTATGAGACCAATAATGAAAAAGATCTAGCGAAGAAAACTGATGTTGTTTCCCGGCAACAGCAGACTGTTGACATCGAAGTCCTGCATGAGCAGTCATCACCATTGCAGTGCAATGCTCTTTCTGCTGAAAACATAGACAGGAAGATAGATTATCAAGGATGGCTTGAAATAAAGAAAAGAAAATGGAAAGATGCCCTAGAAAGGAGAAAAAAACAAAGGTACAACTGATATATAACAATATCTCTTAATGAGAAATAAAGCGTGCTGTGCTCAGTTCTTTAATTTTTCTTGTTTCTTTATGATGGCAGATAATTGCAATGTATCTGCATCTAAACATTCATATATTTGTATTTAGAGGCTGCTGGTAGTGATAAAGTTCCTATAATTACTAGCTGGGCATGCAATATGGGGTCCCTGTATCTGTACGGCTAATTTATCTCAACCATTTGGCGTTTCATTACATCAAGCTCTTATTGTTAATATATTTGCTGTTTTTTTGGCAGGATCTTCATGTATCACTTGTGGGTTTCTGTGTATATTTATTAGTTTTATATATTTAAGTGTCTTGTCTATGGCTTCTAATGCCTGGTAGTCATGGTATTGAAAATTTACTGTTTTAAACATTGTTAGGTTGGGAAGTACAAGGACTTCAAACCATGCTAGGAATGCTTCTAAGATGTTGGATGTTCATGATAGTTATAAAGGAGCTCAGCACAGAACTGGTGTCTCGTCATATTTTTCAACTCATGAAGCAGCCCTAACACGATTCCACTGGCAGGTATTCAATTTCCATTTTTCTTTCCCTCAGGGAGCCTGCTAGCATTACTTCCTGAGCACTAAACTTTTCTTTACATGGCTCAGGTAATACAGTTACTTCCTAGTTCACATGGCGGCCAATTTTTTGCTTGGGTCGTTGTTGATGGAATCATGCTTAAGATTCCTATAACAGTAACTAGAGTGTTTATCCTGAACTCCAAAGCCCCTATAACAGAAAAGTTTCCTGGGAGGCCTGTCAATAAGACTCTTCCTCATGGCAAACATAGCTATAACCTAGTTGAGGTATATCTGTTATTAAAATCTCCTGTAAGAATTTGTCCCATTTACGATATGATGGGTTCTTATACTTTCTGGGTATGCCTTTGTGATAGGTTGTTATAGACGAGGACACATACAGAAAAGAAAGCAAAAATCTAGCAGCTCTACTTGCAGACCCAGAGTTTGAGGTTAGAATTCTCTATCGCATTACTTAAAAATTTCCATGATTTTCATCATCAGGCTTATCACATATTGAAGAGGTCATTTAAGTTAGTCCATTCTAAAATATGCTGCCTTAATAAAATCAGTCCCACTGCAAACTGAGTTTAAATTAGACTTGCAAACATCTTTCTGGAGCTCTATATGCACATTGCTGTTTATATTTTTTCTGCCGGCAACTTATTTCTGATTTGAAGGCAAATAAGTTCTCGTGGAATGTTTCTGTAGAGTGATGCGTAGGAAACCATTTGTGGTTGAGCTCTCCACCTTTTTTGGAAGAAAATTCTTACAACTTTGAATTTATGGGCCGTCCTTTCTTTTATGACCATTTTCTCCTTTTAAATTCCAAGTTTAAGCCTAATTGCACTCAACTAACATTTCCTAAGAACTTTATCTTTTAATCTTAGGAGAATTTGGTAATTAGTAATGAAGGAATTGGAATAAAAAAATGGGAATGAGAATGAAAAGTGGGAATGGGAATGGGAATGAAATTACTAATTATACAAGCACTAAGAATGAGATTATAGAAGTTAATAGTTATATCAAAGTTTGGTATTAAATATTAAGAATGGTAATGAATTTTTTTATGCTTATGTTTAATTATTATGTGATAGGTTTTGTAAATAATTAATTAAATATTTTATATTATTATTAATTAATAAAAATTATTTAATAAATAATTAAAAATATTTTTAATGATTTAATAAATTGTTAATTTTTCAATAATTGTATATGATTTTTCTTGTAAGAATAAAAATTAAAAAAGCCATATTGAACTTATTTTATGATATAAAATCATTGAAATAAAATAAATTAATTATTAAATAATGTGCAATGTTGATAATAATATCCTTATAAAAATCAATCAAAATAATGTATTGTCTAAATAAATGAACTAATCTTAAATTCTAAAATAAATATTATAATATCAAATGATTTTAAGATACTCAAGATATCTCGAGCAAACATTACTTTGTAATCATTGGGCATATTGAAAAAGATCTTAACCTTTTTATCATCTTTATTGATCAGTCTTGTTGCTTTAACCAACTCCATTGATGAAATCTGAAGATGGCTTGTGTTTTCTTCTTTTAATTAATTCAATTATTTCCCAAAAGATGATGAACATGTTCGTATACAATAGTAATTGAGAAAATAAAACACAAATTTATTACAAATAGAAATTAAAGAAATTAAAAAAGTTTAGAACAATAAAAACTAACCTAGAGAGATATGTTGAAAAGCAACTAGAGAGGAAGAGCGAATAGAGTTTTATTTGAGATGAAACACAGAAAAGAAGAAAAAAAAAGTTATGTTGAATAAATACGAGATAAACATTTAATTTCTTATTCATATTTAGTTATTACATAATTTATTTTGTACATAATTAATTAAAATATTTTATATTTTATAAATAATTAATCTAAATATTTCAATGATTTATAAAATTATGAATAATTTTTATGATAAAAATAAAATTATCAATGAAACAAAATAAAATAATTATTAAAGAAATTAATATAAAAGATAATTTTGATGATAATATTTTGATAAGAATCAATATCTTGATAATATTTTGATAATAACTTGATAATATTCTAATAATACCTTTTATCTTTTATTCTTGATTTGTCATTTCAGCGTATACCCACACCCTTCCTTAGGAATAAAAATTTATGATTATTTAAGATTCATTCCAGTTTTGTCATTCCGTATTTGATCTATTATTGGTAACCAAATAACTAAAAATTAAGAATTCAGGTTGCATTCCCATTTTCACTTCTTTATTACTAGTTACAAAACAAGACCTTAAGGTTTCATCTAAAGCATTGAATTCAAGGTACTCTGGGATACAATTCTTTGCTGCAGTAACGAGTATTGCACCCATGACATAAATGCCCTGGATCCATGAACTTCAAATTTGTAGTTTAGTATCCTGTAAATTGTAGTCTGACTATTTAATTGATCATTCCCCATGTTTTTCTGCTCAAATTGGTGACTGTTCCAATACTTACAAAAGCTTTTAGCTTTCTAAAGAAAAACAGAAAGCAAAAGGTCAGGAAACCTGTAGTGTAATTGTTACCTACGTGTTACTGATAAAACATTCTCATCAGGGAATTTATGAGACAAAGGTGCCTTTGGAGTTTAATGCTATACTCCAGATTGGTTGTGTCTGCAAGGTGGATAAAAGAGCTACAAAGCGAAGTGTCCAGGATGGCTGGAATCTGAGTGAACTGCACATGAAGACCACAACAGAATGTTCTTATCTAGAGGAATCAATTTCTTTCTTTTACCTTTATCATAGGTAAATTGTGTACTAGTAATGATATCTTTTTCAAATATGAAAAAATAATCCTTAAAATTGTTCTCAAGTTATTGTGGTTATTCTAATTCTACAAAAAAATAAACATCTACAACACTAGCTGCACTAACTTTGTCTTGTTGATGTCCATCATATAAAATTTCAGACGTGAATAAATGTATGAACATAAGAGGCAATTGTTAATAGTTACACTGGTTAGAAAGGGTAATTTAAATGTCCCTGCATAGTATTATTCGCCTCTCTCCCTCTGTTGCATCTTTTTACAGTTTTTTGTTGTTTTTTTCCCATATACCTTCAAAACATTTTTTGGTCTCTAAAGAAGGGAAATTTTACTGTTATCTTGAAATCCAAAGTTAATTACCCTTATTATGTTGGAGCCAGGCATTCTTATACTGTTGTTCTTTATACTTGCAGCATTTCTGAGGGACGAGCTATGTATGTTGTTTACATGCCAGTATTAAGAACTTTATCTGTTGTGGTAGTCAATCCTTACCAAAATAAGGACTTATCATCATCTTTTCTTGAAAGACAATTTCGAGAAGCTTGTCAAACGCTATCTGTTGAACCACCAGCTGCTAAGAATGATATTGTTTTCAAGGTAACTTGATATTATTTTATCCTTTTAGTGGCATATGTTGTCTGTATTTTGTCCAATTAGTAGCTCCTAGTTTTTTCGTCTAAGCATATATTTTAATTTCAGGTGGAGTACGTTGGTTTTCTTAAGGATGCTGAAAAGATTATACAAGGAATAATAAGCAGATTCAGGTCATATCACACAGATTTCTGTCATTTTTTAATTGTCTTTTTGGTGTCGTATTGATAGATAAGTTCTAAGATCTACCAATAGCTGGAATATAGTATCAATCTGGTTAATTTAGGATGTGCTGAACAGCCATAATTTGATGAATTAAAAATTCTGTTTGGAAAAATAAAACTTCTATACAAAATGATGCTTGTGGTATGAATTTGAAGGATTGTCTATCAACCATTGATTATACAACCAAGGATCTATAATGACCAAGAACTCTGAATTGTTTTCATAACTTTCACTTGCGCAGTCAAGTTATTGGCTAAGTTTATTTGAATGTCGTCCTCTTACATTTCTTTTCATAGACCACTTAATTGACCTCATAAATTGTTTTTATTTGCAGAGATAAGTATCGTGGACCTGCACTTGCTGTCCTTGAATGCCCAAATGCACATTTGATGAAGTCATGTATACCAGCTCTTGGTAACTTTCCTTGTTTGAACATCCCCTCAAATGCTCGTGATAGTCAGTACCAGGTAAAATATAATCTTATGTTCAAGTTCATTTATGCAGCTGCTGTAAGGGCTTGTTCAATTGTTGAAACAGATTTTTACTATTACAAATTCCGTTTTTTTTATTATTTTTTGTTCCCATTTTTCCATCAGAAACTTCTAAAATAATCATTTTAATTAAATTTAAAGAGAAATTTTTCTTTTTGAGAATGTACCAACGTTGCAAAAATTAATAACCTTTTTTATTTTTTGTCGTCATTTTCCATCGAAAACTTCTAAAATAATCATTTAATTAAATTTAAAAAGCAATATTTCTTCTTAAGAATGTAACAAGGCTGCAATAATTAATACTCCTTAAAACTTTGTTAAGGTAACGTGGAGACCATCATGATTATGATTGCAATTATTGTGTTGCCTAAATGAAAAACAAGCTAACTCCATATTAAGTAAATTGTTATTTACACTAAGATGCCCCTGGTTTTGTTGTTCTCTGTAAAGCCTCTTGTGGTATGAATTTAGCAGAGGATCTTTTGATTGGTAATTAGTAAAGAAAACAGATCCTTTTGCATATATAAGTAATTAAAATTAGCATTGTTGCTCTGTTTAAGATAATTGACTGGTAACGTTAAATTACTTTGAATTATGATGTTATTTTCATAATTGTATGGAATTATGTAATAAAATTTTGACAGAAGAGCTTATTTTGCTAATTGTCAAAATATAAGAACCTTTAGATCTAATTTCTAAACATAGGAAGTTTTGTAGAAAACAAAGGTGCCAGATGGGGTATTGACCTAATTTTTCCTGATGGAAAGTCCAATATTCCTTTTTCGTTTAGCATTCACTTGGGAAACTATTCAAGTTTTCCACAGTTAAACACTCCCTCACTCATGAAAAAGTTTAGAGCTTTTATAATTCAAAT
>JANVCQ010000231.1:3956269-3967477 GCA_025531925.1 Erythroxylum plowmanianum
TACAGATCAGGACACATTTTACAGATAAACTTTTAGGAATTGTTCATGACACTGTTCTTCATCTGAAGGGGGCAAACAAATCTGAAAATAAAGAGGAAATGTCACATAGTACTCCACAACTTGTGGGTAACGTACATGGAGGGGATCCTGCACTGGAATTTATTAAACATGTCTGTGCTGTTCTAGCGCTTGACCACAATGTGCAGCATGATGTCCTGGTATGAGTTATTTTTTCAGATTGTTTGAGCATCAAATTATCTAATAAAATTATGGACAAACTAGTGCATCTGGTGGAAGTAGTCTATGATTTATGAAGTTTCAACAAAAATTGTCTTCTTCATTTTACTTCTACTTCATGATTGATGGCTTATCCTTCTTTTATTTCAATCTCAATTTCTTGACCAATGAAAAAAAAATGCTCAAACTGAAGGAACTCATGGCTTACAGCACCTTGTTTTAGAACTTAGACATAACATGCTTCATTTGTTAGGTGCATTTTGTAAATTTTTGTCCGCAAAGTTGTTCAAAAATAGTTTACATGTTATGTCTTCAAGCACAGTCATGCAATCATCTGTCTAGATTTGCAAGCCAATATTTTGAACTCTAGGATCTGCAATATGCTTTCTTCTTACTGGCACATACCAAACCATGCTTCATTTTTTGTTAAATGGTTTATACTACTTCTTGGCTAGAGTAGCTACAATTGGAAAAAGATTACAACTTTATATATTTGAGTCACTTGTGAATCACCATATATGTACTATTTTACAGATAATGCGGAGGAACTTGTTAAAGTATTTACGTGTGAGGGAGTTTGCTCCAGAGGCTGAGTTTCATGACCCTTTTCCATCTTTTGTCTTACCTAATGTAATATGCAGGTATCTCACCATTTTATGCAGTTTAGACAATTTTATTGATTTCTAATGGAACCTGCGGGTCAGCCCTTTCAACTAATTTTATCATTTATTCTAATATGATGTTGTCAATTGTGTTTTCGTATTTTGACCAAAGATCTAAACTACCTGTTGAAGCCCTTCTGTATGAGGAATGACATCAAGAAAATTCTGATTCCTACTTGCTGTACTTAAAATATTTTAGTTTTCTTAAAACTTCTTTTAGGTCTTAGTGGCATTGATAAACAATTTAGTCCTTGGTCAGAATAATCTAAACGATTTTGAAACATAATTAGTTTAAATATTGCATATATATGTTAGCCCTCTAACAATGACTAGACGGCTGCAATTATCCCAACGGTGGGTTTGTTTTATTCTTTTCAATTTGGATGTTGGTTTGAATTAATTGTTTAAGTTTCTTCTAACTGCCATATTTCATTTCCTTGAACTGTTTTTATCTTTTCCTTGAAGTCCACTTCTTAATTTCTTGTTTCTTTGTAATATCTATACAGCTACTGCAATGACTGCAGAGATTTGGACCTTTGCCGTGATTCTGCTTTACTAGCTCAGGAATGGCGCTGTGCTGTTCCACAATGTGGGCAGCCTTATGATCGTGAAGTGATGGAGAATGCTCTTCTTCAGATAGTAAGGCAGAGAGAACGTCTCTATCACTTGCAGGATTTGGTGTGCCAGCGGTGCAACCAGGTTAAAGCTGCACATCTAGCAGAGCTATGTGCATGTGCTGGAACATATACATGTAAGGAAGGTGTATCCGCATTTCACAGGAAAATGCACATATTTTTGAACGTAGCCATTCGTCAGAAGTTTCAACTACTCCAAGAATGTACTTCATGGATTTTGGGAATTCAATAGCTGCTTTCTGCCTTATGTTCATAACATCAGCAACCACCCTGTTGTCTCCCTCGCCACCTATTGTTGCCATTCCGGGGATGTCAGATGTTTGCATAAATATGATATGCTGATGACTAATCGTTTACTCTGTATATTTATAATCACATATATGGTTGTCACAAGGACAATCATCTAAGGATGGCTCATTTAACACTTATGTATTGATCTGACCTCAAAATATGCAGTCTGTGGCCTTTGTACAATGAATCAGATTGCAGCATCTCAATGGTAGATGAGTGTAGTTTTTGAAACATCAGTAGTCTCAGGAACGAGATCCTTCTCCCCAATCTTTTTCAAGCTTAGCTGCTGTGGCTGAGGGAGGAAGAAGAATCAGAGCATCTGTAAAGCGTCGAACTATCACGGGAAGTTAAGAAGGTGCAAGGCATTTATGTTTTTTCATGTCGCTAGTGAATGGAACCATTTGTGGTCCTGTAAATAATTCCTGAGGTTGTACATTTTTGTTACAAGAAATTTACTGCGTCGTCGACTAATAAATAACAGTCCATTGCTGATTCATGTTGAGACATTTACTTGCCATAAACTACAAGAAAAAAGAATTCTTATTATTCAATATTTACAGAAAAGACACTTCTTGGCCCATTTAAACTTCTCTTCAGGAACAAAATGACAATAGACACCCAATCTATGTCTATTTGGCCCGACAAAAGAAATTTTAGAATACTGATGATCTGCAAGGTAAAACCTTAAAACGTTTACATTACTATCCACGGTTTATGCCATTTATTTACTTTTTGTGGCTAATTATAGATGAAATTGCCAATACATGTAAAAGCGCAGACTTTGTATGAAATTACTACTGTCACAAAATCCTGCTGTTTAATCGCAGCAAAACAAACGACCGTAGCAAATCAACATTGGAACACTGCACCAAATGAAGTCATCGGAAGAACCATCTTTTTCCGGTTGAATTTTGAGCTGGTGGCCCTTCCGATGTAACATCCTTCTTTCTATTGTCCATCCCTTGTTTTAGGGACTCTAACCTTCTTCTGAAAAAGAAAGTAAAAAAAAGAAAAACAAACGTTTATAATGGTGCAATAATCGTATCGTCGTACTTAAACATAAGATATGAGAAAAGACTTGTAGTTTTGTGATACTTAAAATACAAATAAACACTTGGAACAGCTATTTGAAGCAGATGTCAAACTACTACATACTTGGTATCAGTAAGACGACCATGTAAGCTCCACCTCTGGCGAAACCCGTCAATGCCTTCAATTCCACTAGCAAGTATCAAGCGCCTGGACAGTTTGAACACCAGTGATCACCAATTACAATTAGATGAACAGAAATATGTCGCAACAAGTGAGATTGAAGTCTGAATGATGTAGTTAAAAAACATGCACTAATAGCAAGGCATTGCCGTTGGAAAGTTGTATATTTACTCTAATACAATTTTTTGAATAGTAGTCCATGAATCAAACTAAAGTATGGACAAAAACAAAGATCAACTACTGTTAGATAGAATTAAATAATAAAAAAAAGGAAAGTATGAATTACTGATTACCAAATCCAGAACGACCATAACACAAACTCTATTCTCTTTTGGTACAAAGGGGAGTGCAACAATAAAATGGAAATGCAAGCAAGAATAATGCAACTGCTCTCGTCTTATAACTCCTACACTAACCATATTGATATCAGTAATTAGAAAATGGTGACGTCCACCAGGCTTCTCTTTGCAGGATTTCAGGTCAACGTGAACTGACTTGCAACCTAAATTTGCTAATTTAGTTATGGCAAAGTACTGTCCATCCTTCTACATTGACGTGCTCGAAATCTAGATTTTCATTCAAGCCCAACGACTCATGACTTGTTTGGATAAATATAACAAGAATGGACATCAGCTGACATAATTTTATGGATTGGATCAAAACATAGAGAGAGGAGTTCTGTGAACTTTTCCGATCCCTTCAAACAGAATTGGAACCCAAGTTATTGATGTTTTCTACATCACTCGTAGTTTCAATTTAGCACTGGAGTCCCTATAATTTGATAGTCAACATAATAAAAAGAAAAAAAAGCAAGCTCATTCATGAAACTATCTAAACCATCAGGTGCCTTAGTGCACTTAACCCTTCAGAAATAAGATAATGTTATTACCACTAACATTTTTTAAAATAATGAGTGAAGAAGCAATAAATTTGAGAAAGCTCTAGGATCATGTGATTCTTTACATTTTTGAAACAACTAGATGGCTAACTAATGTGGTATCCCTGCATTATTTAAAGGTTGAAAAAGTACAAAAATGACCTTAATAGCCACTGAAAGGTGCAGCTCTTCTTCCAAGGTATTCAAACATCTTACAGAATTTTCAGGATTCTCGACGGAGATACTTAAGTCAGAGCTAAGGAAAGCTATTCTTCAATCTTTCATTTTTATTAAATACCATAAGAGCTAATAAATGCAATACGTGTGTCAATTATACGTACACAGCCACAGATAGTTCCAAGTAAATAAACTTGAACTTAAGAAGAAACCACAAGCAACCAATAGTCATAATGAACATTTTTTGCATAGTTTGTTTCCGTGATCATAAACATTAAAAGTTATGAAAAATTACCTCTCCAAAGATGTGACTTCTGATTCAAGCTGAGAAGCTCTCGCTTTTGCTTCATCTAAAGGCATTGATAAACCCAACTTATGCTCACTATCTTGAAGTCGTTGCCTTATCACCTGGTCCTGCTTTTAAACAAAAGTTCATAAGTTTGACAGCCAAAAATGTAAAATATTATCATATAAATGTTAAAGCATTCCTTTTTTTTTTATGACAAACTAATAAAAGAAGAAAGCATCTGACCCTGTTTACAGCACAATCATGATACAACGATATTTCATCTTGACAAAAAGGTTCAGTTTCATTGACTTGCAAACCTACAATGTAAAGCAAGAATGAGATAACTATACGAATAAAATCTTCTCAATAAAAATCATGACAATTAAGCCACTACAACTGATTCATTCTTCCCCGGCTGTATCAAGTTGAGATGTATGAGGCAGCATCTATTCTTCTACTATATCATGGTCATAGAATTAGATGTGTGTTGGCAATCTATTGTCTACACTCAATAGTATATGAACAGTTACAATGCACAGATTATTTTATACTAATTGTGTTTATTGAAAAGTCTCTATGCATGTCAAAGAAAGCCTTGAATCATAACAGGGAAAGGAACTTACATAGAAAGAGGGTCCTTAATATTCCATCACACAAGTTAACACCTTCAAGCACATGAGAGGCAATTTCTGGTGGTACAATTGGAGATGGTGGACCCATCATCAGGTCATCTCCAACCAATATAGTCTCCTCCATAGTTGGCTGTGCATCAACTGAATCCACAGCACGAATCGTCTAACTTAAAGTTATATATAATATGATTAAAATAAAAGAGAAATGACGTAAGGCACCAATCCAAGGCACAATTCATACATGGATTGTCGTTATGCATTTGAAAGAAGAAAACTCCAATTAAAACCTTTCTCGTAGGATGAACTTTAAACTGTTTGAGATCTAATCTAAACTGACAAAGTATGAAATAAGAATGGAACTTAATCAAACAAATGCAAGTACATGAATGCCTGTCATTTACAAAGTATTAATTTCTTTAACTATCGATAGGTATACACCTTAGGCATTTTATCCACAATCTTATGGATGAAGTTTGTATTCCTAATAGCACCATTGACATTTCTGGATGTACCTTGAATTGAATACAGCAGCCTACAGACTCAAAGATTCTTTAACATTTTACCAAAGATGTACCTTGAATTGAATACAGCAGCCTACAGACTCAAAGATTCTTTAACATTTTACCAAACCAGCTTTGTTTTAGATTGATCAGACATGGAATTGTATTATCTACATAAGCAGTAACAATACCTTTACTTTTCTGATCAAATATTTAATTACCAACTTGAAGGGTATTTGATTTGGCCACTGGGATCTAAATCCAGAACTCCTCTCTCTTTTTTTCAAGAAGCAAGCAAAACCATCTTACAGCATTAACATGTAAGACTTTAGACTACAGACAATCCACTGAAGAGAGAAACTAAAAAAAATGCACTCGACTCTCAACAAGGGGCATTTCGTTATGAAACAACCGGGAGAAAAATGAGAGAAGGATAGAAACAAAGAAAGGCAAGACAATTGACATACCATCCATGATTGCTTTCGAGTAAAGTCTTCACCAGTGAAACCGACTGGAATTAATAAATGGAACCTATAAATCATAAAACAGAAAGATGACTGATTATGAGTGACCAAAATAGACTCAACCCTGCGTATGCATATATATTTATATGTCTAGTATAAGCTCTATATCAGCTTCATAATAGATAAACAAAAGACTGAAACCAAGAAACCCGATTTTGTTCATCATCATAAGAGATAAGATAGAGCGATAGTTCTTAAAACGAAAAGGATGAGCACCACAGAAAGAACTTAATTGGGTAATTTCGTCAAGCACCAGCAGGACGACAGAACAAACAGTATTTGCCAACTGAAACATTGAGGTAAAAAAAAACAAAAAAAAGACTAGTTGCAAGTTAAGCAATACCAACGTGGAAAAATGTTTATTACCACAACAAGTGAAAACTTTGAGAATGATGTAGATTGAATCTTACAGAAGGAAACTAACTTGTAGGGAATTGGTTTCTGGGTTTAGAGAAATGAGGGATTCTTGGTGTTAAACTCTTATTTATTGTCAAATGATTGTATCCAGGCCAAGAAACAGGGATTGATGAGCTTCGATCTATTTGTTTGCTTCCAAGACAAGAGAGGACGGGGGTTTATCGTGGGTTTAAGGCAATCTAGGAGGGGTCTGTAGTTAAATAAAAGAAACTTTGAGGGTGGAAGGGGGGATAAGACTTAAAGGTCAAATATGAAAAGAAGACAAATAATCAAGTAAACTCATACCTCTATTTATATTGGGTAATTTGGTTTAAAACTTATTATTATTTTTTAATAAAAATTAGGTTTTTTTGGATTGTGTTGTAATTCAATTAAACTTAGGTCCAGTTTGATTGGTGGAAAAGTAAAGTAAATTTGGAATATCATTCTTCGAAAAAAAATTTAGGAAAAATAAAGATATTCACATGTTTTGATACTTATAAAAATTTTAATAAAAAAGTTAATTGAATTCTTGTTATAATGTTTGGTATGCAACAGTATCATGAAATATAATTTAATTTTGACTTATGTTTCTAATTATATCCCTATAAGTTGAATAAAAATTGAAATTGTTAAACAATGTTAATTTGTAATACAAGTTATATTATTAAATGTTATTTTTTTCATTTATTATATTCTAATCATATAATACTGTTATATCATAAATATAGTATTGAAAATACTAAAAAAACCTCAACCGAGTACAAAGATAAATCTTAAAAATTAACTACTTTTTTAAATCTGCCTTAGATATTCTTCTTTGTCAGCATCCTGAAGAGTGAAAAAATAATCCATATGATTTGGATTATTTACAAGTTTTATTCCAACTCTAATTCGTTCAACTTGTGTTAAGAATTTCAGTTTCGTAAGTTCTTCATCTAATTTCCGCCTATTCTCAGATTCCTTCTGATTCAACCATACAATAGATTCTGCAAGTTTAGCCATTTGTTCGTCAGATTTCTCCAAACCTTCAATAAGCTTTTCAGTGATACGTTCCAAACATGAAACTAAACTATCAGCACTCCTCTTCCTTTTGCGATGTGTTTTCTTTGAACTTCCTTCACCTTGAGAATTAGCCCTGATTGGTTGATCTCTTTGAGGCTCAACATCCTCCTTCTCATTGGATTCTTTATTCTCTTCATCCAAGTGCTCTTCTCTGTTTATATTTTCTAGCATATCTGCTGGTGCTTCAGCAATTTTTCCTGTAGCTTGATCTTGTCCCTAAATAATAGCAAGTTTATCATAGTAGAAAAATGATCTATTCCTCATAAATGAATTATCCTAACAACTTAACAACAATCACAGTATCAATTATTATAAAAATACTAACAAAACATTAATACAAAAAATAGTGCTAAAAAATTATAACATCAATCACTATATAAATCATGTAAAAAAATATTTTTGAAAAACTAAGTAATCTAATTTGTACAAACCTTTAGATATGTACTCCACACGTCAATGTCTGCAATAACACATTTTTTTTCATCATCCCAACCAAAATTACTTGTTTCTCCACTATTTCTCGCATCATAAATAGCATAATATTGTTTTTTCAATAATTTACAACGAGATTCAATATGTGGTTTTTCTTTTAAACCATGCCCAGGTAATTTTTGATCTAATATCCTTTCTGATTCTTTTTGATGTCCTTTCCTTAATCTATTGCCATTTTTACCATCAAAATTTTCACTTTTTTTTAGTTCAAGCATGGTCTTCACTAACTTTTCATCCTCAACAATAGTCCAAACATGGTTATTATCTTTGCCTCTGCAAGATCCAATATTATGTTGCATACCTAACAAAAGTAAAATTATTTTGATATAATCAATGTTAAATGCAATAAAAATTATATGCATTTAATTCATAAAATAATTATATATAAGACAATAAGTTATATCAATATTAATTAACATTAAGAAAACATTAATTAGCATTAAGAAAATGGAAAATAATACAATAAATTTAAATAATGCATGTCTTTAACAAAAATATTAAACTACCTAAAGCTACTAAGAATAAAAACCCTAAAAATATGAAAGCCTATATTTTTATCCAATGTTTCTATTTTGCCCCCATTCATCAAACATTTGATTGGCTAAAATTTATCTCCAATTTGTCCATTCCTCAGATGGTTCGACTGAAGTGATCGGCTCTCCATCTAACTCAACTCCACCTTCATTTTCTTCTTCCTCTTCTGCATCTAAAATAGCTTTTGCTGGATCAATGAGCATATACTATGATTGTGAAGAAGACAACAAGCCATTATAATCTTACTTTGCAATTTAATAGGATACCGATTTGAGTTCTTAATGATATGCCAGCAAACTTTCAACAACCCATTTTCAACAACCCAAAACATCTTTTAATAACATTTCAACCTGAAGAATGTTTCATATTAAACAATTCTTCGTGGGCATTTGGTTGATATCCTGGAGTCCATTCATTGAGGTGATATCTTTAACCTCGAAATGGTGCGAAAAATCCTTTGTCGTTTGTATATCCCACATCCATTAGATAGTGAAATATATTACATTTTAATATTTCACTTTTTATTTTTAACTTACTATCCCTGACTGGTAGTCCATTTCTTCTACTTAATGCAACAGAGCACTCTCGCATCTGCAACTGAACCTTCCCACCCAGGGAGGACATAAATAAATTGCATGTCTTGTGAGCATACTCCTAGAACATTTGTAGCTAGGTCACCTTTTCTATTTTAATACCTAGGCTTATCAACTTTAGGTACCCTCACTTCTATATAAGTAATGTCTAGAGTTCTTAAACAATTCTACAAAATCAAATTCCATGAATACTTATATCATATAATTAAGAAATAAATATATCAATTGATATATTCAATATTAAATATTTATCTTAAATTATTTCCATTTCTCATCTGTGGAATTCTGAGGTATAGGTTCACGCACTTCAAGCAATTCTCCTTGAAGTCTAAGAATTGAATTTAATACTTGATTAAAATGCTTACTAACTGTTTCTCCTGAGCGTAAGAAGTTAGTTCTTATCGTACGATTTTTTTCGTGATGTCCAAGAATGTATAGAAACATTGCTACTTGTTCATCTATAGTTGTAAGTAACAACATTCATGTAATTGCATTTGTTTGACTAAGTTCCATTCTTATTAAGGACCCTCTTTCTATGTAAATTCCTTTCCTTGTTATGATTCAAGACTTTCCAGTAAACACAATTAGTATAAAATAATCTGTGCATTGTACTGTTCATATACTAATGAGTGTAGAAAATAGATTGCCAACACACATCTAATTCTATGACCATGATATAGTCGAAGAATAGATGCTCCCTTATACATATGAGATAATCATCTCAACTTGATACAACCGGGGAAGAATGAATCAGTTGTAGTGGCTTAATGTTCATGATTTTTAGTGAGAAGATTTTATTCGTATAGTTATCTCATTCTTGCTTTACATTGTAAGTTTGCAAGTCAATGAAACTGAACCTTTTTATCAAGATGAACTTTCGTTGTATCATGATTGTGCTGTAAAGAGGGTCAGATGCTTTCTTCTTTTATTAGTTTGTCATAACAAAACAAAAGGAATGCTTTAACATTTATCAAGAGAACAAAACGAAATATCAAAAGCTGAAAAATATGGAGCAAGAAAAGAAATACCAGATCCGAGAATGCGGTTCACGTCGTCGGCCGTAGGGGAGTCGTTGCCACCCTAAACAGCAAGCAAGTATGCGGCGACGACTTTCGTTTATGCTCTAAAACACACAAATACTCAATTAGACACAAATAATCGATCACTATACTATACAAATACAGAGAGATATTGAGAAACATAATATACTTTGTAGATTATAGAAGAAGAGACGAGGGTCTTTGTTGTTTACTCCTAGGGTTTTGCAGCACTAAGTGAAAGCGGCAAATGAGAGTCAAGTACCGGACCCTTTTGGTGTGTTTGGCTAATCCACGTCCGCGGACAAATCTGTACGTGTTATGTATATCCTCTTTAAAATATTAGGTGTAAAAAGCTAAAATGTTTAAATAATATTCAATTATTATTAAATTAATATGCCGATATGCAAGTTTCTAAAATTTAATATTACGCTAATATAGAGATTGTTTTTAATTTAATAAATAAAAAGTAAAAATAAAAATAAAAAATATTTTATTAAAATAAAAATATATATCAATTTCTATTAATATATAACAAATTAGTAATAAATTTAATAATTCAAATAAATTTTAAATACTTCTTGAATACAAAGACATTTTCTTTAATAAAAAACAATCAAAGGGTGACTAGTGAAATTAAATTGTATAGTGAAAGTTTAGAGAGTTTTGGTACGTATTATACAAAAGAGAACTTTTGATAAAAAAATGTGGTCTGATAAGTTGTTATATTTTTAGTTTATATTTTACTTATTAATATATTTTTTTACATTTATAACTGTCGATGTAAAATACTAGTGGAGATTATTTGGTGAAAGAGTGTTAACATTGAAAAAACTTGTTGTTTGCATACAAAGGAAAGGAAACAAAACAAACACGACCCGCCTAACTAAGACAGGGTCGGCTGAGACTAAGAGGCGTGATAATCACGCTGCATATGGGCCCAAACGAAAGTCGGGGGCTTCGAAAGGAAATGAAAGTCAGGACTCGCAAATGCTGCAAGGGAAGCCAAACTATCAGCACTCTGGTTGCCATCGCGATATACATGCTGGATCTGC
>JANVCQ010000231.1:3967577-3994417 GCA_025531925.1 Erythroxylum plowmanianum
TTCCTTTACACATGACTAAGTCACCTCAATTTCTCGTTTAATGTCAAATTAAAATTCACAAATCTGAGAAAAGTTCGGGGTCCAACACAGTCGATCCATCCTGGTTCTCCTGACACGCCAAGAGATCAAACCTCGAGCCTCCCAGAGTTGTACATGATCGATCCCTGCTATTAGCGCCTCGGCTAGCCTGTGTGTTTCGTGGTCCTTTCCGAGTGACCTGCGTCCACTCACCATAGCCGGTAGAGGAAGGAGCCATTGCGAGCGCGCCTAAAGAGGGAGCTGTGTCTTCTTGCACCGGAGGGATGCCAGCACCTGATCCAGTCGCCGGTGGAGGAGGGGAGTTGTGAGGACATGCAGTCTCCACATGTCCGATCCTCCCACAAGCAAAACAAAGTTGTGGGAGGCCTTCATATGCCAGTAATAAAGTTTATCCATCTAACTCAACGCTGTGGCGCAACGGGGATGCGAGATCAACGTCTACAGCCAGTCGCGCATACTTGCCCCGCGATTTCATCATCATCGCAACATCAATTCGGATGGTGTGACCCACCAAATTTCCAACTGCAGTAAGAATATGGGGATGGTATCGCGTGATAGGGAGGTTGAGTACCCGAACCCACACCACCGCATGGGTCACCATCCCATGGATGGGTCTGAAGGTAGGCTGCCAAGGTTGGACTGACAACACGTGCTCGAAGATAACCCAGGGCCCCTGCGTCAAAGCTGCCATGCAATCCTCTTCCTCTTTGAAACACACAAGGTAGTAGTCGAAGTCCAAATCTACCACCCGCATCGGTCCTTGTGGGTGCCAGAGGGAAGCTAAGCGCTTGCTCAGCAACTGGAAACCAATCCGTCGTCCAAGTAGCTTTACCACCACGACGTGTTTCCACTGCGCATCAAGTTTGTTTTTGAACGAAGCCGAGAGAGTGATGCCCCCCCCTGGGTCTTCTGAAACGGTGATATCACCTTCATCAGTGGCTATAACCTCATCCTCAGGCCAATCGTTATCAGAACTCGCAGTAGCTTGAATGCCCATCACAATGGCCTTATACGACTGGGGAGGTGGTATGGGAGTCTCCTCCTCACTATCGTTGGTGCGCACTCGCTTGTGAGTTTGGCCCGCCCAAGCAGTAGCTTGCATAGAGGCTTCGAGGGATCGACTGGAGCAGGATACCCAGGAACGAGAATCCATCACTGAAGAAAAAAGAGCACCGAAGAAAAAGAGAGCACAAAATATGCAAGGCGAGATCAAGAAACTGTGTTTTCGTCAGCTTGTCTCTCTCTAGATTCTCTCTCTCAAGAACAAAGCTGTGGAGATGAAAAAAAAAACTTGTTGTTAGATTACTTAATCAAACAACTTTCTACATCAATTTGTGAATATAATTGGAGCGAGTATTCATACAAAAAATGATATTACTTAGAATGTCAAAATCTTAACGATCTTGTTTACATTACTTATAATCCGAGAGTGAAGAACATGAAATTTATTAATTTATTAATTTATTTTTTCACTAACTTTATTATTTATTATTTATTTTATAATTTCTTTTTTATGTATTCAAGGTGTTTAGTAAAAGAAGAATGTATGATTTAATTAATATTGATTGTAAATCGAAAAGAAAAACCTTCTCTTATCTTGATTATAATAAATTTGAAAAAGTAATTAATTAAAAAACCACATTTATCATGATGAATGAATTAAGAATAATTAATAATTGTTTGTTAATATCTTATTTTGAATATATTTAACATTAGAAGTAAAATTTGTTAGAAGATAATATTATACATTACTAATTTGTAATTTATTTAAATACAAAAAAAAATATTAATGTAGATATTTAGAAGAAAGCATAAGTTGTGAGTCTTTATCGTTAAAAAATTTAAAACTTTTGAAGAAGATTAGTTACAATCTTTTTTAAAAGCACAATTTTTTTATTAAATTTAAAATTTATTTGAATTATTACATTTATTATATATTAATAAAAATTGATATATTTTTATTTTAATAAAATATCTTCTATTTTAATAATTTTTACTTCTTATTTATTATATCAGAAATAGTTTCTGTTAGTTAAAATTTAGGCTTCCTATTACTGAATTTTAAAAAACTTGCATATTTGTATATTAATTTTATAATAATTTAATATTATTTATACTTTTTTAACTTTTTACACCTAATATTTTAAAGAGGATATACATAACACGTACAGATTTGTTCGCGGACGTGGATTACATGTTCCAAGTAGCCAAACACACCAAAAGGGTCTGCTAAGCGCAATAAAAACCCTAGCTATAATTGACTCTCATTTGCCGCTTTCACTTAGTGCTGCAAAACCCTAGGAGCGAACAACAAAGACGCTCGTCTCTTCTTCTATAATCTACAAAGTATGTTATGTTTCTCAATGTCTCTCTGTATTTGTATAGTATAGTGATTGATTGTTTGTGTCTGATTGTGCATTTGTGTGTTTGAGAGCAGAAATGAAGGTGGTCGCCGCATACTTGCTTGCCGTTTTGGGTGGCAACGGCTCCCCTACGGCTGACGACGTGAAGCGCATTCTCGGATCTGGTATTTCTTTTCTTGCTCCATATTTTTGGCTTTTGATACTTCGTTTTGTTCTCTTGATTGTGCATTGTGTAGTCACCTGTTGCGGTGTTAATTGAGAATCTAATGGCTGTTAAGATAATGCATTTGTATTCTATGCATGTGATGGGCTATTATTCTGATTCCTTTTTTTTTTCTACTTGTTTGTGGCTTTGAATCTCGTTTCTGTTACTTGTGTCCATTGTTCCCCTGTGTATTGGGTGGATTACTTTGTTGCTGGAGTGTTTAAATCATTGGTTTGTTAAAAGCTGGCATTATTTGCAGGTAATTCATTGAAGTTTTTGTTTTTGTGAAAGCTAATTGTACCCAAAGACTGGGTTGTAAAAATGGAATCTTTTTCATTTTGAATGCAGTTGGAGCTGAGGCAGAGGATGATAGGATCGAGTTGCTGTTGTCTCAAGTTGCTGGACATGATATAACAGAGCTGATTGCAAGTGGTAGGGAGAAATTAGCCTCAGTGCCTGCTGGTGGCGGTGTTGCTGTTGCCGCAGCTCCTACTGCCGGTGGGGGTGGTGACGCAGCACCAGCAGCAGAGGCTAAGAAGGAGGAAAAGGTGGAAGAGAAGGAAGAGTCCGATGATGTATGTCGGAACTTTGTTTGTTTGTTCGTTTGCTTGTTTGTGTGCCTGAGGCACAGAATCTGATATATGTTTATTATCTGCTAACTTCTGCTTTGTCCTTTGATTTGGTGCAGGACATGGGATTTAGTCTCTTCGACTAAGAATGACAACTGGTTGCTGGATGATTTGTATCAAGTTTCTCATATCTTTTTATTAGTGAATTTGTTTTGATATCACAAGTTTCAATTTGTAGTTGGACATCTGCCTTAATTTTGTTTTCAAACAATTTACAGGGTTGTTAGTTTTGAGAATTTCAAAGATTGGATCTTATTGCACATTGCTTTATGTATGGCTAACTATGAATTGCACAAATAATTAAACTGTGGGATGAGATTTTTGCAAGGTTTATGGAACAAATTTACATAAGCATTGGATTAGATTGTAGAAGTGCAATGTATACCCTGATGGTAGAAACTACTGTTATGCATTTCACAATCTCAAGTAGACTGGTGACATTTTTCAATCTAAACTTCACCCTGCACTCATCAGAAAAAATTAGAATCATTCAAGCATTAATAAAGATAAGGGACTGAATCCTCTAAAGCAAAGCTCAATGTGAAGATACAATTTTAAACTAAGAGCACCCAAACTTGATTCAAGTCCCCAACAGAGAATGAAAAATAGCATATTTTACAGTAGCAAAACTTGCACCACTGAACAAAACATTCCATCACTCAAGTCACCAATATGAATGCAAAGCCAAATTTTAATGTCTTAACCATTTTGGATGCAAGGACTTGAAGTTTCACAAGAGAAGACAACCAAAGGAGATCACGTTTTATACAAGATTACAGAAACCACCAAGTTGACGAAAGATATAACAGTAGCTTCTTGACTAAACTGGATTCCGATAACACATGAAGGTCTCAAGATACATGTCTCAAGATACATGACACACTGGGAATAGGCCCACAATATCTAATTGAAAAACAAAGTTTAGAATGATGCATCCCCAAATATTTATACAAAGCAGAAACCATACTCTCCATCAGGGAACTTTATCAGGATTCCAATATCCAATGGTTCCCTTTTCATCAGCAGATATCACAATATCGAAGATAGGGTTAAATTTCATAACTTTAACTGGTCCCAAGTGTGCCTAGAGGATAGAAATTTAAGAAGTATAACATCTTCCTCATGTCAAGAAGTAAAATCCTGTCCTCTGGAAACCGACAATTGACATCCTCAATACCTCTCCTGAGATCACCTTGTTTGTAGACTGATTCTGCACTACCAGGAACAAATGGCTGGCAAACCATGCCCATCCCATCGTATCATATTGACCACATCATATATCTACATAGAGCTGCCATTTGAAATCAAGCAGCAAAGCAGGGCCATTGACAATAACCTGCTGGTTGAACAAACTCACGGTTTATGACTGTTCCATCTTAAGAAAATGAGAAATGGAGATTAGAAAACATAAAAGGTCACAGAGCTAAAAATTAAATTACCGCTAGACCTTATAACGAACCAAGGTGAGATCTAAAATGCTTTGCAAACTCAACGCCAGTAGATTTGTTCTTCCAAAATTTCAAATGGCTTGATTCATATTAGTAAGATGAAAACATTGCATTCTAATAAGCTCGACAAGCAGCAAACAAGAAACAATTGTATTGTGAATGCAAAACAAAATGAAGAGCAACAGTGGTGGTAGAGCACGTATAGCTGGTAATAGGAGAAAGAACACCGTCTAGACTTCCAATTACGAAAAACAATCAGCTGCTGATACAGACCATTAGCGACCGCATCTCGATGCTAATTAATTTCTTTCATACCTGTATAAAGCAATGTCAGAAATACGATATCAATGCCATAGCTTGCGACTCCATTAGCAACTATTCCCACCTGAACGAGATAAAAGAACGCTGAAGAATGAAACACAATAATTCTGATTTGCCAAACTCAAACTAAATGAATAACAGACAACGGACACTCAACTTCATAAAAACCAATCTAGAATAGAGACAGTAAACAGAGCTACCTAAAACCAAAGAAAGAAAAGAAAAAAAGAGGAGAACATGTTGGCAGAGGGAAGGGCGTCGAAGTAGGCATACTCGAACCAGAAATGACGCTTAGGGCGAGCATTTGATGCCGGACCTGGCCCAACCGTCGGCAGTTCCTCCGTCGTGTTAGCATCGCCGAATAATGTGTTTTAACTCAAACGACACGTCGGTCGGTTCGGGAAAAGAGAGAATAAAAAATTTCGAAAAGCAAGGAGGGAAGAATTTAATTGAAATTAAAAATTTTCGAAAAGCAGGTGAGTCGAAAAGGTATTCTCCTGGCTTAAGTGAAGTCGTGGGTTCGAACCCTTCTTATGTATGTAACCGTTTAAAACTCGACTCCAGTGAAGATTAGTTTGAGTGTGGATGACTTAAAGATGTCTTCTCATAGTTGAAGCCTTCTAAGACATAGACAACTAAAAAAAATAAAATAAAATATGATAAATTAAAAATTATTTAATTTTGTAGTTTAAATTATTAGGTGTAGTACTAGTCGATGGGATAAAAAATCCAAAGACTCAGAACAAGAATCAATTACTATTATAGTACAGTGAAGGATATAGCGTTTGGTAGTTTGTTTGAAAGGAGAATGATAATGATGACAACAAAGAAAGGAAGGAGTTTGAAAAGAGTTTTTGTTCTGATTCTCTGTTGTTTTTCCGCCATTACAGAGAAAGGAACAGTGTGAGAGTGTGTGTGTGTATTCACGTACTGTATGTATTTGGCAGAAATGAGAGAGAGAGGGAACAAATTTGAGAGTGATAGTTCTCGTGAGTCAGTCTCATTTCCTCATTCACTCTCCTCTCGTGCCCTAACTCACTTTCTACCTATGTCTCTCTTCTCTTTCTCTCTCAACAATCCTCACCTTCTCTGTTTCCCTCTCCTTTGATGAGTCAATCAGCTCTTATGATCTCTTCTTCAGGTACGCTGTCCTCTTTCTTTTCTTTTTTTTGATGTTATTGAAAAACAAAAAACAAAAAAAATCTGTCTACTGTGCTTTTTTTTTTTTTTTGCTTTCTGAATTGAGCTTCTGCTGTTATAGTTCACATTTTTGTTGTTTTAATTCTAATTCGATTCCGAAAGATTGCTATTCTTTAGCCTCTTTTCTTTTTTTTTTTCTCAGGAAAATATTGTTCTTTTGGGTACTTTTATGTTTTTTCTTTTGAAGAAAGCAAACTTGTTTATCTGTTAGAATTGAACTGATTGGTGATGTTCATGATGTTTTTATGAGGACATTTTGATCTTACTCATGTCCTTTTTTTGGTTTGCTTTCTGTATTCTCAAATTTTTGTCAAGTATTTAAGTTGATGACAATAACAGGAAAATAGATACACTAACACTTTCACTTGTGGGTGAATTAGTTAAAGTTTGTGTGATTTCCATTAATCAAATTGCAGCTGTACTCATTTCGATTTCTTTGTATTTACCTATGGTTGGTTATCATGCCAGGATTTGGATGCTTCGTTCGGAGGTTATTGTAGGTTTAAGAGCAGGAGTTAACCATGGCATCGATATGATGGAAGAGGCGCTCAAAGGATTTCTCATGCTTTTTCTGATTTCTGTTGGGACATATTTTCGATATGCTTCTCTGGAGATGGGTTAATATAACCTGCTAGATTGATATCAGTATTTTGTAGTGTGTAGAGTAAATTCAGTGGAGATGGATGCACTAACTGTCACATCTGAAATTGTGGAATCAGCTGAATATACGGAATATGAACAGAATATGGGCTTGAAAACAGGAAAACATTCAGTCCTGACAGTGGATAATAAGTATTCTATAGAGGATGACATTAATCGTCTTTTTGAAGCAATTGACATTAGAAGTTCTACTAAGGGTCTTGGTCTGCCTCATGAAGGTGGTAGAGACAGTTTGAGAAAGAAAGCTATGAAGAGACCAATGAGATTTGGTTCGCCTCAAACTTCAGGAATTGGAATTGCAGAACCTGTGAGTTTGAAGCAGGCGTTGAGGGGATTGTGCATTTCTCAGGCATCGGAGATGGCTGCTATGAAACGATTGTCCAGACCAGCTTGTTCATCAAGGTCCTCAGAAGCGGGAACTATCAAAAGGTTGTATAGTTCAGTGGTTGTTGATGCTAACGCTTCAGGCCTTCATCTGAATGAAGGAAATGGAAATTTAGTTGAAATCTCCCTCGTTCCCGAAAAAATCACATCAAGTACTTCTGAGAAGATAATCGAGTCCTCTCAAAGTGCCGAGGAAAGTGCACTTCCTGTTTCTTTGACTACAGGTTTAGATAATGAAACTCTGAAAACAGGAAATGGTGATCTTGAATATGCTGGTTGCTCATCTGCCATGCAGGCACCTGAGAAACTAAAAGAAGTTGATGGGCATTCAGCCTCACTTGAAGTTTCTGCTAAAACAGCCATTCCAGAGGGACAGAAAAGCCACTCACATGGCCCACCTTTACCTTCTAGTTCCAGCCCTTGTAGCATTGCAAGCAGTTCTAGTTGCAGTAGTCCGCGCTTTATGCCAATCTTCAGGAGCAAGAACTTTATTAGGAAGAAAGTAAAGAAGGATTCATCTTCTTCCTCAAGCAGTTTGAATGCATGTAACGTAAAAACCTACGGAAGTCTGGATACTAGTACTAGCATTTCAGACAGCAGGATATGTGACTATCCTTTAAGAGAAGAAAGTATGAAAGCTTCTCTGCCTTCCAACTGTATTGATATCATTTCAAACATTACAGATACAGGTTCAAACAATATTGATTCCATTTCGAATTGCAATAAGATGAAATCTGTGTTGAGTAAAGTTGATGAGAAATCAAGATCAAGAGAGAAGGGGGAGTTCTCCCAAAGTTCAAAAAGTAGCATGGGGGACTACAGTAGTAGCATAAGTACTAGTGAAGATAGCAATTTGAGTGGATCTAGTCGTAGTGGCAATAGACCTCACATGTCACGGGATTTGAGGTGGGAAGCCATTCGGCAAAGTCAGAAGCAGTATGGGGATCTTAGTTTGAAGCACTTTAAGCTGATTAAGAAGCTAGGCTGTGGGGATATTGGGTCTATTTATCTTGCCGAGCTAACAGGTACAAATTGCCTATTTGCTCTCAAAGTCATGGATAATGAGTTTTTGGCAAGCAGGAAGAAGTTATCCAGGGCCCAAACTGAGAAAGAGATTATGCAAATGCTGGATCATCCTTTTCTTCCTACATTATATACCCATTTTGTTTCCGAAAAATTCTCATGCTTGGTTATGGAGTATTGTCCAGGTGGAGATCTGCATGTGTCAAGGCAGAAGCAACCTGGCAGGTGTTTCTCTGAACAAGCAGTAAGGTATCAATCTCTGTTGACTATAACATCTTCTTAGGTTGAGCTTTATGACACGTGTGATGCTACTTATGAAATGAATGTTATGCTTTGTTATGTAAGATCCCCCCAAAGCAAGGTTATTAACATTAATTTATGAAATGAATGTCATGCTTGTCACGTAGAGTGTAATATATATAATTGAGAGTGGTGTTCATAGGAGTGTTATGTTGGAACTTGGCATGGTTGAAATATTGTTAGAATGAAGAAGTGAAGACACTTGAGTGGTTACTAGATGACACACAGGATAGCAACCTTCAAACTCTATCATCAGGGAAATATTCTCTACAATGCCATTAAGCTGTTAAGTTTAAATAGCTTGAATCCTATTAATCAACAATTGGAAGAAATTGCCTCAAGGAAGATTGCACTTTGTGTTTCTTATATTGTATGTTAATACCCTGTGGGAGATTCTGTGGCCCTATTGTCTCAATCACTAAGGGAGCTCATTTAAAGGTAGGCATTTCATGTTCTCTGCTGCTCATTCTGGAGAGGGAGAGGGAGAGAGGGTGGGGGATATTTGGAATTGGAGAATCGATTGAGGGGAATAGGAGAAAAACTAATCATAGGAAGCTGTTGTCAATGGTAGGTCCATAAAAATGCTCTAGTAGAGTTTGGGCTAATGTGAAATCATAATTTCTGCAGGTTTTATGTTGCAGAAGTGCTTCTTGCATTGGAGTATTTGCACATGCTTGGAGTCATTTATCGAGATTTAAAGCCAGAAAATATTCTGATCCGGGAAGATGGGCACATAATGCTCTCAGATTTTGACTTGTCACTGAGATGTACTGCTAATCCCATTCTGTTGCAATCATCATCACCTGATACAGAACCCACAAAAAAGACGTCGAGTCCCTGCTCTGAGTCCAGCTGCATTCATCCTTTCTGCCTCCATCCAGCCTGGCAGGTTTCCTGTTTCACCCCAAGACTTCTATCAGTAGCTTCGAAATCTCGAAAGTTGAAAGGCGACCTGGCTTCACAGGTCAACCCACTACCCCAACTAGTAGTGGAACCTACTAGTGCCAGATCAAACTCCTTTGTCGGCACTCATGAATATTTAGCTCCTGAGATCATCAAAGGTGAGGGTCACGGCAGTGCAGTTGATTGGTGGACGTTTGGAATCTTCTTGTTTGAGCTGTTGTATGGTAGAACACCATTCAAGGGGTCAGGAAACGAGGAAACGTTGTCAAATGTGGTGTCAAGAAGTCTGAAGTTTCCCAGTAATCCTATAGTCAGTTTTCACGCACGAGATTTGATTAGAGGTTTGTTGATAAAAGAACCTGAAAACCGATTAGGATCAAGTAAAGGGGCTGCCGAGATCAAGCAGCATCCTTTCTTTGAAGGTCTTAATTGGGCTCTAATACGGTGTTCGATACCTCCAGAGCTGCCGAAGTTTTGTGATGTTATTGGTGTATCGTCCACATTTTCTCAGAACAATACCAAGAGTAAAAGTACAGAAGAGGATACAGAGTTTGAGATGTTTTAGTCAGCATTCACATTATGTGCAAACGGATGTTTGGTTTTCCGCTTCAAAATGAGAAATTTTCTTCCTTACTTTAACCTTATATGTTTCGTGTAAAATAGTGTAAATGTATTGGCGGCAATCTAATGAGATATGATATGCATTGACATTCTTAGAGTTCAAACATGAAATTACCGGAGGTTTTATCCTCACCTTTCTGTGTGCATTCACTTCCTAGCAATTCAAGCACTACCCTCGTATCAATCTAGCAAATTCAAATTTTCTGTCCAATTTTATGACTTTTTGGTGTGTATTCACTTTATATATGTCCAATTTTATAACAAGTTCAAATTTTCTGTCCAATTTTATGACTTTTTAGTGTGTATTCACTTTATATATGTCCAATTTTATAACAAGTTCGAATTTTCTATCCAATTTTATGACTTGATGTGTATTCACTTTATATCTGTCCAATTTTATGACTTTTTGGAATATATTCACTTTATATCACTTATTCTATCCTCTTGTAAATCAACATAAGTCTCATATAAATAAATATAATATTCACATAAATAAATAACTAAAATTTATATGATAAAATAAAATACTTTCATATTAAACAAAAAATCCTATCCCCATCATAACACCCTTCACAAGTCTCCATTCTCGATCGAAAGACAAATCCATACTTTCATTGAAATCCTAACGTCTTTTAATAAAATCCAGAGAATATAAGACTTGACCTGATACAAAAAAGCTTAGTACTCATCCTGTAGGATCCGTCTAATAAAAGACAGACCCTCCAAAAATAGGCGTATGCCGCTTTTGGTGGCGCGCACACGGTATTCTTTAGTAAAAGGCGAAAGAATAGTTCGCTCTGTGCTCACCACACGGCTCCGTGAGTTGAGAAGGTGGCGTAATTTTGCTTATAACAGAGTCTGTCCCTTTAGGTGTGTTTCTTGTTTCCGATGTGGTTGTGGAGGAATAGGATTAGGCTGTTATCCTCTCTCTCCTCTAATGGGCTTAGCCCAACTTTCTTTTCTTCTTTCGGTTTCGGCCTTGTCCACAGATGATGACTACTTAACACAATAATTATTGTTTCTAAATAATATTTTAGAAATTTCGATTAGAATCTTTTTCAAATTTTTATTGTTAATAGTATAAAAATAGAAGCTAAAATAGATTTTATTCTTCTAAATAATTTTTATTTTAAGAAGATAACATTTATAGTCTTTTTAAAATTGAAAAAAATATATAAATTTTTTATCGATAGCTCAATTTATAAAAATTAATATAACATATTTGAACAAAATATATTTTAATTTAATCCTCCAATTTTTTTAATTTACAAATTTTTCGTAAACTATATCAAATAAAATATGCATCACTTCTATGTATTGTAGCCAATAATAATTGTATGTTTTAGACTTTTGTTTCATATGCTTGGAGTTTTAATCTGCTTAGGGATGACAATAGACTGATCTATAGACTAATATTCAGATGTTTTTAATAAATTAGCCCATAAACTCAAGCTCAATCTCAGATCGACACAAGACACAATTATTTTAAGTTTTGCTTAAAAAAGATAGACCTCAAGTAGACCTGAACCTGAGCAAAAATAACTCAGACCCGAATTCAATTAAAAAATTGTTATTTTAAAAAAAATTAATGAGACTAGCCCAAAAGCCAGCCATGGCCACCCCTATCTTTATTGTTGTTTAGTCAACAATCTTAGAAAAGTAAAGTCTAGCTGTTAGTCTAATTAGTTGAAAGTTGAAACTCTAAAGAGCTGCCTAATTTGGGATCAATAAATCACAACTATTCAGTTATAGCATTTTGTCCATGTCCCAGAAACTCACTAGTTTCAACAAGTTCCTGTTAAGCTCAAAAAACATACCAGAATCTTGCAGGAACTCTGTTTCAAAAGTTTATTGGCCATGAAAAACATTAACAGCAACAGATGAGCCTGTTTCATATCTAAGCACCAGGTGCAACTTTGAACAAATACTTTAACTATGTTTCTGTTGTAGTGGCTCTATGGTACAATGTACAAGTCGTTGGGGACAGAGGCCTTCATACGATGAATGGCTGGTTGAATCCTTTCCTACCGCGTTTCCTTCTTGGGTTGGCACTTATAGCACATGAAAATGCATTGACAAGCTCCAAATCCTCTTCATTCATAAGGATTCTAGCTGCATCTGGATTGGAAAGAAGAAGCTTTGATACAAGATAACCTGCAATTGACCATGATTGAAACAATCGTGCTTGTTTCCCAATCAATCTTCCACGATTAGTATCATAATACTCCGGCCACTTATCCCTAGATATGCGCCTCTCAGCAAGCTTTATAGCTCTTTCTGCAATCTCTGGTCTGTTCATCTTTATGCATGCCACAGTAAGCTGAAAGATGTTATATGCATATGTTAATTCCATAACACATGTTTCAGTCATTCTCACTGTATACGTAAGTCTGTGTCTACCCTTATTCTTATGAGAAGATCACCAGTTACACCCACCACTCAGTTCTTCAAAGCATGAAATAACTTGTTTAAAGGTAAAAGAAAATTAAAAAAGAACAGAGATCTATAATCTGCATGATGACATAAATAGTGTCACATTGAGTGAGACTTTAAGAGCTACTAAAAGAAAACTGTATTAGCTGCATTCGTCTTATGTTCAGACATACAATTGTGATAGGTAAAACATTATTTATTGTACAATGCAGAAAATGAGAAGTTGATTATAAGACAAGAAAATCGAGTTAAAAATAGCTCATAAAAGTTAAATTGGAGATTTGAAACTTCGAATCCAGAAAAATTGGTGGAAATTTAGAGAACTAACCTGCCAAAGCAAAGTTGGCCAAGAACCTCCATTGTGGTAAGACCAAGGACTGAAATGGAAAAACAATAAGGAGTAATGCATAAACCACATGTCGGGAAAATTTAGAAGAACACACTACAAGGTAAACCAATTACGTGTTCTTGGGATCACTGCCAGTGATAATTCGCCATTCCTGGCCTTCAAGAGCAGGATAGCATATTTTCAACGGCATTTCTGCCACCAAATCTGTCCATTTTGCTTCAATCAAATCCAATATTGCATGTGACTGCTCCACAGTTGCAAGACTGCTGACTATTGACCACAAGTTTCCAAGAGAAAAGAAACGGAAGTCCATGTGAGCTGGCTGCAGGTTCCCAATTAAGTAGCCGCCTCTGCGGGGCATGAATTCCACTAGCCAAGCAGGAATTTGATCTGGGTATATATTGAACTTATTCACTGCATCATAAGAATATTCCTCTGTGTTGTAACGATATATCTCATTGAGTTTTTTCATATCAATCCAGTAATATTCCCTAATGTGGAAAGATAGGGCAACAAGACGATTCCTAAGAGCTCTGATTAGGTCAGCTGATCCATCATCAGGTGCGAGCATTTCACGTGCACAAAGTAATGCAGAATAAAACAGTGCCTGCCATGAACACATGACATGATACGCAAAATTAAAGAACATATCTTGTTGTTTAATAAGAAGAATGGCTGCAATTCTAAACCTCCAATTGATCATGAAACACAGTCATTTATTCATCCTAATAGAAACCAAATTTACATGTATAATGTCAGCCAGAGAATCAGCTATCACTATTAGGCTCAATTTTAGGGTGCAATACATTGGGTTTGCGCTTTACAGTTTTCAATTTTTCAAATTGTTTGATCTCTGAAAGGTCAGTGAATGACCACATAGGATTGAAGAATACTCTTAATTAACTAATAAAAGATTAGAATCCTAGCAAAAGGTAGAGCTTTGACTAGAAGATTCCATGAACAAATGCCCCCTATCAAACCCTACTTATGAACTAACCTGTAATAATGCTGTTTGTAAAAGCAAAGATTGTAATCATGGTTGCACCAAATATATGGTTCAAATGTCATCAAGACACTGTCAACATAAAAACTATAGCATGAAAATACAATAAATGTTTCTAAAAGCATAAACCTCAGTCACTTTCCAAACAACAACAAATGTGGTGGCTATACTTTTGTTATTATGGGAACCGCTTATGGCTATACTTAATAAATAATACATCCTTTCCCCTGAAAAAGAACATGACAAGTAGAAGTAGTTATATTCATCTTTGGCTCATAGAAGTTTCCTAAAGTCATAGATTAAAATAGTTCCCCTGAGGAAATGTAGAAGTTTCCTAAAGTCATAAATTAAATAGTTCTCCTAAGGAAATATAGAATTAAGTGATGAATGAAAACAAGAAGTCTAAAGGTCAAAGAGACCATCAACCTGGATCTCCAATGGATGTCCATGAATTCCCATGCGGCGATCTATCATGCAAGATCCATCAGTCACCAGTAAAGTAGGAAACATATCAAAGCCATCAGCAAGACAAAGTTTCAAAATCATTTTAATTCCAGTTTGCACATCCACCCTTTCTTGCACAGAAAGATCTCCAGAGCATTTTCCATAAGCTCGTAAAAGGATAATCCACCACAAACCTGAGAAGAAAATCATATTCATAAGCAAATTCTCCAATTTCACACAAAAGTTCTCAAAGACGGAAGTACTTCACATCATTTGTTTACCAGAATCCACTGGTGCTACACGGCCAATTGCTGCTTCACCAAAATCAGGATCTAATATATCCTCAGTAGCAGAATCCTCACCATCAAGGGGAACAGTTCGCACCTTAAAACTGGCAGGCATCAATCCCTGGCCAGGACTATGACAATCCATAGTTTTCTCCCAACTCTGTCAATACAGGCATCACCATACTCAGGAACTGATCCTAAAGCAACTACGACAAATAATTATATTGTAATGACATTTTGACAGACCTAACTGGAGCATAAACCCAAAGAACAGTAATTGATTCACATATATGCTGTTGTAATTAACAATTAAGCCACATTCCAACATAAATGATTCAAAATTTAAAGGAATGTAACTTTTTGTTTCAGATTATCTATATTCGACTTATCATGGAATGGATGTTCCTTCCTCTTTGACTTGTTTATCACAGTTTAATCAAGCTTGATTTTGCAGCTCTCTCCTTTACCAAAGTCTATGCAAGCATGAAATTGCCGATATGGATTCCGAGTTTTTAAAGAAAAACAGGACTTTGCAACAAGAAAATGTTAAAGTTATCAATAACAGCCTCCTGGCCAAACTAATAAAAACTGCAATGTGCTGTATCAAGCAAGAAGAATTTTAGTTAACTAGTAAAAACACAAAAAGGTTGTAAAACAAATTAAGGCGATTGTAATATTACCTGCAACTGAAGGGTGTAGAGGATAAAGTTCCGTACAATGTCATACTCACCCTTTAAAAGAAAAGCAATTCCTGAAGGAATGAAGTCCCGAATGAAGACTTGATCATAGTTTAGAATGCTCGTATCGCTTGGGTCATTAGCAGCAATTGTTCCAATAGGATTACCGCAGTAATAAACAATTGATTCCTTGAGAAGATACCATGCTTCTTCCTCAGGCGATTTAGCCTCCTGCAGATTTTTTGTAATTATTCTAGCTTCTTCTAATCTCCCATGCCGTTCAAAACCATGTCCTTGTTCTACTGTATGATCCAGTTCCCGCCCTTGAATATGCAGTGCATTGTCCTTGCGATTTATTGGATATAAATTTGATATTCCCTCCTTTTTGGTAACCCCGCTAATGCTTTCAGCCTGTTGGCATTTGCATCTCATCAACTCAAACCTTTTCATATGCTCAGCCATTGCACTGGTACTTGCACCTTTAGGTGGAAATAACCTCCCACATTTTCCAAACATTTGGGAGCTATGGTAGGATTTTCTGAATACAAGGTTTCTATTTGTGCTGTAACATACTTCTGATCCAAAAGGAACCACAGAGCTCAAATTGTTGAAAGTTTCACTAAAATGATAAATGCAGGGTAAACTGCCTGAAAGAACTTGTAAAACAGTTTCTACAGAAGCCATTTCCACTGCTTTTCAAACTTAATCTGTCCGCAAAGATGACCTCTTCACTTTAACTGAATGACACCTTAAAAGGAAATTCAAATTAAAATCAGGAAAATTCAAACAGAAACAATCATGATAGAAAGTATTAATCATGAAACAAAAGTTTCTATGACCATATATAAATCGTTTAACGGCTTGAATTTGACTGAATTACTTCCACATACAGACTGAAAACAGTCACAAAAGCAATTCACCCCTTCGAGCGGTGCAAAGCGGTCTATCATGTAATCTGAAAGAACTAATCTTTTTCCATTCAAGGAAATGGTGGGAAAACGTTGCCACAGGACCACAGATTGGTGTTTTAAGAACAGAAATCACTAATTCCTGGCTCTTCCATTTCAATAAAGACCAAAAGGATCATAGAAAACTGAAATCGAGATAAATATTGTCAAGTTCAAAGCAACAACTTGAGAAACTTGAGACTGGGAAGTTTGCCGTTTTTTTTCATCTCCTGAGCATTTTCACCAACCAAACAGCAGTTCTAAACTCCAAAGCGAAATTCGCATCTAAATTCTTCAATAAAGTATAAGCAAATCTGATTATGGTCTTGATTGGTCTAAATGAGTAAACACTTCTTTTTAAATTTAAATCATTCCCAGTGATATCAGTGTGAAACACGAGAGAACTAGGATGAGAGATTTCTCACCTCTACAATCTTCAGTTTTGGATTGCTTTCGTGTTTCCTCGAGAAAATTCGAAGAACTTTGGACAGGCATACGCCCAGGTTTAAGAAAGTGATTTTTCTCGGGTACCAAACAGGAATGGCAATGCCCGGACTTCGAGCCCGAATCCTAAAACTTTTACAAGCTTTGACTTCGAATCCAAATCTGAAAAGCTGAATTAATTTTTAAATCTTTTAATTAAATACATAGAAAATATATAATAAATAATATTTTAAGTTATGATCCTATAAAATTTAAATAAAATATAAGTTTTAATATAATTTATTAAGTTTAAATTATGTTATATTTAAATATTTTCGTTATTTCTAATATCAAATAAAAATTTATTGTCATTTTAAGTATGATTTAATCTGATTTTTTTGAATTATGGCTCAAATTTATTATAAAATTTAGTTAGATGTAGGGAGTTGTTGGTTCACTTAGGGAAATGGTAAGAGAAATCAATAATAATAAGAATTGATATTATCATTATAATTATAATTGTTGGTTAAGAGGAATGAATGATTACCATTATCATTAATAATGGTTAGTTTGTAAAAAATATTGAAAAATAAAAATTTATAAAAATTTAATTAATTAATTATATTGTAATTAGTTAAGTATAATATTTTAATTAATGAATGAATTATATTTTAATTAATTATATTATAATTAATTATACTGTAATTATTTATATTTTAATTAAATGAGTTTCATTATTTTACTAAATGGAAAGTACGGAGGATTATCCAAAAGTGAGATATCAAACTATTACTCAACAACCAATCACTTAAATTATGTAATTTGAATATAAAATTTGAACTCTTTTATAATAATATTATTTTGTGAAGAAAAAAATATCATATAAATTAAGCCCCATAAGGGATGGATGAGTTGGTGGAGTGGGGAGCATAGGACCAAAAGATTCTGCGTTTGAATTCTCCTACTTACGTTCTTTTGTTCGAGCCTGTCATATAAAACTTACCTAGTGTAAAGCATCCGATTGGTATAATTTGCAGGCTATTGCGTTAATAAGAAGATTTATCTTGTGCGCGTCTAAAGAATAGTGACTATGGCTTTCTCCGTTTTCAAAAAAAAAAATGAATTTAAGGCTCGATTTAATTTTGAAACTTAAATTTAGCATCAAACCATCCCTAATGAATAAGATTGATAATTATATTATAATATAGAGAGGATGATGTCGTTTCATTTTGGACCGAGTTTCATGTCACAGGTATCCCAAACCGACGAGTAGCACATTGTTTAATTCACAAAGGTCCCGAAAACAAACCACCACAACAATCAGATTGTAGTTTTGTACGCCATTTCTCCGTCACTGCTTGCTTAGCATATCGTCGTCATTGCGTGTGTTTCAATCCAGGTGAGTTCTTCTTCTACTGTTCTGGTGTCTCAAAAGTTTCACATCTTAAACTGATTAGCCAGCATTTATGTTTGTCCAACGTTTTTCGAGAATTAAATTGCACGGTGTTTCAGATCCATCCAATAATGGTGGAACCGATCCATAGCCTCTGATGAATAACATGATCCCGGTGGTTTCTATATTCTGTCAAAACTCTTTTCCCATATGTCATTTTGCTTATTCTATTTGGATTTATCGAAAAGTTTCAAATTTTCTCCGCGATGGGACTAGATTCTTAGTTCACTGTCATTTCTCTAACGAATCTGCTTCTGCAGCTCCGAGTATTTTTGCGTTTCTGTTTTCATTACCGAGCTTATCATTTCTTTAGAATTCGGGTTTCGAATTCTTTTCTGGGTTGGCCCACTTTTCTATAGGTGTCATTGATTTATTTTGTTGATTTCTTAATGGAGACAATATCTAATTTTACTACGAGGAAACAAGAACACGTAACCAGAAATTGAACTTGGTACTGAACCCAGGTGTTCTCCACATACCCCCATGTCAAGCTGCCATTGAACCCCATAATAAAAAAACTGGCCTGAGATCAGAATACAAGTACCTGCGACCTCCAGTTACCTTAACCAAATCTCCTGCTGCCATATCTGGCTCATACACTTTTCAGTCCCTTCTACAGGTGACAACACTCGAATAACAATAAATTATTACCAAACCAACTTGTGTGTATCATAAACAAGGAAGGCTATGCTATTGACTTGAATGAAAATTGTGTAAGTGTCTCATATCAATAAAAACTTTCGTGTGATTCTTTTGTTGGATGGAAGCAATATGTTATGTACAGCTCTCGGTATTTTTGTGTACTCCACCAATCCTGTTCTTGTCTTGCATCTGCTGGCTTGCTGCACTGGTTTTCCATCTTCTTGTTCCATGTTTTCGGGCTTTTGTATCCCATCACAAATATGAGTGCATAATTTAAAAAGCAGTATTCGTAGGACAGCAATTAGACCATTTTGTTTTGAAAGCGCTTGGTGTTCCTGGCAACCGTGTTACTCTGGATGTTACTCATATGTGATTCTAGGTTGATCTTTATGATACTATCACATTAGCTTCGAAGAATCCAATGAGCTATTGTAGTTATTAGTTCCCTTCTCTGCACAGATCTTTATTTATGTTTGTTAGAAGGCAATGAATCACATCTATCTGGCCTTTATTCAGTGCTGATATATTAATTGATTTACCTTTAATTTGTTCTTAGTGATTACAATACAGGATGTCGGAACTCCCTTTTCGACCCAGAGAGAAGCTTATTGAGCGGCAGAGGTATTTCCAGAGTGTCCACAAATACACGCACTTGAAAGGACCTTACGATAAGATCACTTCAGTTGCCATTCCTTTAGCTTTTGCAGCCAGCTCAATGTACCTTATTGTAAGTATGCTTTCAACACTTGATTTTCAAAGGGTTTTCTGCTTTTGATGCCTATACTAAGTATTTGAACTTATACTCCCTTTATCAAGACGGATTCATTTTGTTTATCATTATTTTCCTGTTTCAGGGACGAGGTATCTACAATATGTCTCATGGAATTGGCAAGAAAGAATGAGGAAGCAGTCTCGTCTGATGATGGCCATTAAGGCGTTTTTGCATACATGTTAGAAGTTTTTTGCTCTTGAACGTGGAATAATGATTTTTGAAATCTGATTAAGTGCACCATTCTGAAATTTACACACAGAGAGAAGTAGAAACTTCACCCTTGATTGCTTTAATTCTTTATTTGGTGTTCATTTGCATACTCTTAGTTTTATTATTCACACAGTTGTTTAGAACTTCTTACCCTCTACTTGAATTTTATATGCCTTTTTGCTTATAATGTGACAACTTGGCAAGCTGGACTTGGATTTATTTATATCTATTCCAAACTTGCCCAACTCTTCATCAAGTTCCAAAATTCTTGTGGTAACTTGCAGATTTTTTAAAAAATGGGTCTACTGGTGAATGTATTACTAGCGTTCAGGGACGGATCCAAAAATTTTTTTAAGTGGGGACAAAATTTTATTTGTAATGAAGTAAAATTTTAATAGGGATAAAAAAATTTTGAGTGGGGGCAAAATTTTATTTTATTTTATAAAAAATTTAAAATAGTAATATTTTTATATAAATTTTTTTAAAAAAAGTGGGGGCACTGGAGGCATTTTTTAAAAAAAAATGTGGGGGCAGTGGGGGCAAGTGAATGTGCCTCCGTCCTTGCTAGCGTTGGCAATGGGTCAAGGTTAGCTCCTATAAAACTACAAAGTTCGAGTTAGCCCCAAAGTTGCGAATATTATATCGAACTTAGTACTGGATTGGGTTCTGGTATGGTACTATACTAATATCGGTAAATATCGGGTACCGTTTTGGGTAATTTTTAAATTTATGAAATAGTTTCTGAAATTTTTAAAATTTGCAAAACAGTTTATTAGTATATTGTACAGTTGTACTATATACTTTACAAGTTAACATCAACAATATTTCTAAAAATTATAATAATAAATAATAATCACAATTAATATGAAATAATAATATTTTTAAAATATTTCACATATAAATAATAACTACAATTAATATAAAAAAAGACAATCATTATCATACAAATATAAAATTAAGAATAATACAAATTATTTAAAATATTACAATAATACAATTTTATCATTTTAATATATAATAATTACTTCAAAACATCCAACAATAAATATTCTTAATTATCAAAATTTACAAAAAGAGTTCATGACGAAGAGACAATCAAGTATAAGTTAAACCTAAAACAAAAACTTACATTATATATATATAATTTAACATAAACATCAAATATAAGTAAAATTAAAAGAATAAGAAAAACAAAAATCTGGAACAAAATTTAATCGTCAATGGGAGGATACCTGCTATAATTACACTGACCTCAGTTATTATTTGATACAAAATGTTCATTATTAAGAGGAGCTTTATCATCATTATCATTCAAATTTAATGCACCAAATGACATGTTAATGCTTTCCTATCCAAGATTATCTTCCAAGTCATTGATATTTACCAAATTCGGTTCTTCAGAAACCCAATCCATCAAAAGATCAATATTATCAATGGAAATTAGATCAGTTGAACTACTTGTGTTATTAAAACTTCTATTAAATAATGAAATTTAATTATTAGAAAATTATAATAAGTTATATCGAAATTAATAATGATAATAGCATATCTTTCCTAAAGCTTTAAATTGTAACGAACAAAAATCAAGTCATTCAACCTCTTTTGCTCTAATATATTCCTTTTTTTGAAGTGGATAAATTCAAATGTGCTCCAGTTTCGTTCATAGCCTGTTGCACTCACACATTGACTTAAAATCCGAATTGCAAACCTTTTCAATTCTGGAACACTATTTTCGAATTGATCTCACCAAGAAACCTAAAGTTATAAGATAACAAAAGTAGCATTATAAACAAAATAAAGTGATAATTAACTTTCAACAAATAAGAAAAATGAAATAATTAATACTTGGAGAAAGTTTTCCTCTTGTCAAATAGCAATCGACATTCCAAAATCTTCATAAGACAACTTATAAAGTTTCATTTGTGAGCTTAAGAGATCTTGCATCGTGTAAATGCTAACAATTGTTGTAATAGTTAAAAGCATTCCCCTATTAACTTCAGCTTGCTTAGTAAGATCCAGTCTAAAATAGACACAAGGATTTAAAAATTTCCTAGCTACAAATAATAGAGAAGAAAGTTGTCTTTCCCTTCTCTCATTAATGATTGGAAGATATTGTGTGTATAAAGAAGGCCTATGTTTCATATTGGCCTTGATTGCTTCCATCGCTCTCTCCATGACATCAAAAATATAACTCAATGTTGACTTTTCTTCACTATTAGTCAAGCGAAGCACCCTCACTAAAGGCTCACAAACTTAGATAACAAATTGGCATTGGGACCAAAATTTACTATCTTCCAATATAATATTATAAACCTGTACGCTAGCATTAAACCTAGCATGCTAAGATGCAATTCACTTATCACTTATAAACATTTATCTTAACTCTTTCTTTATCGAAACAAAAGATTGAAGTGATAAAAAATTTGTTGCAAATCTTGTCACAATAGGACGACACAAATTTCTATCATTGGTAAGTTCCTATCTCATTAAATTCAATACCTATGCACAATTATAAATGAACTTTACCACCTTTTTAGCTTTCTGCATAGTCTCATCAATAACAGGAAAATATTTAGCATCCTTTATATTCTCCAGCATTAAGTTAATGTAATGTGCAATACAAAGAGCCCAAAAAATTGAATTATATGTAATCTGTAACCTTTTTCTACTGCTTTATAAGCATAATCATTGTCAGTAATAAACTGAACAATATTTTATGGCTCTACTTCATTCACAACTTCATCAAATATGGAAAATAAAGTCTTAATATTTATAATAAGGCTAGATGCATCAATATATTTCAAAACATAGAGCCATTTGTAGAATAAACTAAAAAATTTATAATAAACTCTTGTCTTCTATTTATCCAACCATTACATATAATTGAACATCCATGAGTACCCCAATTCACTCTTCTTTTAACTAAATAACTTCTAATTTCATAAACAAAACAACACAAAAATTTACCTCTTAAGTTATCAATCAAAGCACCTTTGTATCCCGAACCATAAGAGGCTATTGAATGACGATCGTAATAAGACTGAGAAGCATTGAATGACGAACCTATATCATACCACCATCTAACTATTGCCATATCGACATTATGAGTCGCATCTCTTGATTGTATTACACTACAAATTGAATGTTAAGCTTCAGAAGTTGTTCGTGGTGCAAATAAACTAGTCACCTGCCTTCTTCTCTTCCTCACATCAGGTTCAGGTACTTCTTCTTGAGCCTAAGATCGAACACTACTAGTATCACTACCACCACTACTACTACCACCTTCAACATTTCTATAATCACCACGGAAACTAGAAAACGAACTTTCACTACCAATTTCAAAATTCAACATTTCCCTTCTATCTCTCTCATGTTGATATTCATCAAGCAATGTTTTCATCTACCACTTCACATCATGACTTACTTTTTTACAGGGTTTCACATCTCTTTTAACCCAGCTAAATATTTTTTTAATCAGGTGATTCCTCTCCTTTTCAAATGCTTGTTACAAAACAAGTAAATAGTATAATTCCTCATATTGGACCAGTATATCATGAGTCCAAACTAAATCATTATATCTTCCTGAAGTGGGTTGATTAGGAGCACTCGAACTTCTTTCCATTTATTGTTAAAAATAAATAAATGCATATATCAAAATACATAACACATTATTTCATTACACAATACGCATATCTATCTTATATAATATAACTCATTTTGTATGATTACATTACACACAATTCAATTTCATGGAACACAATTCACTATAAGTCAAAAACTAACAATTCAATTATTCAACATATATAATCACACAAAACATACATAAACACTTTTCATTTCCAACAATCACAAAATATACATAAACAATTTCCATTTTCAATAATCACAAGATATTCATAAAATAATTTTCATTTTTAACAATGTTCATCAATTTCAATTTCTAATAATGACAAAACATTCATAAAACAATTTTCAGTTTCAACAATCACAAAACATATATAAACAATTTCTATTTCCAACAATTTTCAACAATTTCCATTTCCAATAATCACAAAACATTCACAAAATAATTTGCATTTCTAGCAATCATAAAACATATATAAACAATTTCCATTTCTAACAATTTTCAACAATTTCTATTTCCAATAATCACAAAACATTCATAAAATATTTTTCATTTTCAACAATTTTCATTTCTAATAATCACAAAACATTCATAAATTAATTTTCATTTCCAACAATTTTTAACAATTTCCATTTCCAATAATCACAAAACATTCATAAAATAATTTTCATTTTCAATAATTTTTAACAATTTCTATTTCGAATAATCACAAAATATTAATAAAATAATTTCCATTTCTAACAATTTCAACAGTTTCCATTTTCATTAATCACAAAACATTCATAAAAAATTTCCATTTCTAATAATCACAAAATATTCACAAAATAATTTTCATTTCTAACAATTTCTATATCGAATAATCACAAAACATTTATAAAATAATTTGCATTTCTAATAATCACAAAATATTCATAAAACAATTTTCATTTCCAACAATTTTTAACAATTTTCATTTCTAACAATTTTCATTTCCAATAATCACAAAATATTCATAAAATAATTTCCATTTCCAACAATCACAAATCATATATAAACGATTTCCATTTCCAATAATCACAAAACATTCATAAAACAATTTCCATTTCTAATAATCATAAAACATTCATAAAATAATTTTCATTTCCATCAACTACAAAATATACGTAAACAATTTCCATTTCTAACAATTTTTAATAATTTAAATTCAAAGTTTCAAACATAAGGATCAAGTTGAAGGGTATGAAATGATTTACATAATTGCCAAATAATGAATGACATATCTTATACAATTGTTCATACACATTTATTCATAACATGATGATCAAGTTGAAGGATATATTCATAACATGAGGATCAAGTTGAAGAATATAACTTCTTTGAAAATGTTTTTTTTTTCTTATTTAAAGCTTTGAATCTTCTTTTCATTTCTAACAAACCATAATTATATATTTCGTTCTTAAATATATAAGTTGCTTTTACAATTTTTAATTGACATAAATAAGTCTATGTATAAATGATTGGAACCTACAACATGTTCATAATTTGAAAAAAAAGTTCTTTTTGGGATACATTTATTATATTACTACTTTCACGTATTATCTATTATAAATATTTATGATACCTCACACATATATATTACCAAATAATTCAAATTCAACATATTTTATACTCAATTATTACCCAAAACTAATACCCAAATAGGCAAATACTATCATTAACTACACCCAAATTGTTATTAATTTACAAGTGTATAATTTTATACTCAACTAATTATTTACCCAAAGTTAATACCCAAATACTAAAAATGAAATACTATTTCACAAATATTAAGAGCGTGTCAATTAATGATTTAAGTCTTTGTAAGTTTATAATTTTAATATTCTCAGTTTAAAATTTTAATTTAATTTATTTCAACTTTCAAGTTTCAAATTACAAACTTTCAATTGAATCAATTCAATTCATCAACATCATCACGTATTCACATGAGGCCGTGCATTTCATTCATCCAAAAACTTATCATAAATTTCTCTTAATCGGATAAACTTAAACGAATCTTTATTTTATAACCAAACTAGAAATCTACCAAACAATAATTTAACTCCAATATCCAATCCAACCCATGCAAATCACAAAATCAAGACAACATTGTGAGTGACTCATTCAATTCAACTATAATATTCAAATCACAAATGACAAAACTGTGATCATTCAACTCCAGTATCCAACCCAGATACACGCAAACTGTAAATCACAAAATCAAGTTCCAATTAATTCACAAATCCAAGATCCAATTGATCACAATAAAAAATGTAATTAAGTAGGAAAATTTTGAAAACTCTAAAAACACAGCCAAAAACAATTCACTAGCTTTAGGCTTTGGGTTGGGTGACAAGTCACAGGCTTTGGGTGTAGATCTGGGCAAACAGTGGCCTTCTCTCCTTCTTTAGATGTTCATCAGCGACGACGTGGTGCGATGGTCCCCGTGAAGGAGGGTTGAAGACGGTTGTGTCTTCGAGAGACGCGAAAGGAGAAGTCGAGGGAGGATCTTTGTCCTCTGATGCTAATGTGGATCGGGGAGGATGAGGGAAGGAGTAGCACCGCCGAAGAGGGACCAGTATCGTTAGAGATGAAGAGGTGAATGAGAGAGAGATAATGGCAATGGTGGTGAGTGAAGAAGTGAGAGTCAGAGAGAGAGAGAGAGAAAAAAAATGAGAAGGAAGGTAGAAGAACGTTCAGGAGAGTGGAGAGTTGCATAGTAGAGACGGGGGGTTCGTTTAGGTTTAAGTTTCAAAAAATTGCAAAAAAGTCCTTGGCATTCTCAAAATTTATGGTACTAGTCGATATGTAACTGGTATTTTGGATACCGGCCGACATCAAACGAAAAATACCGATATCAACCGATATTAATGGGCGATATGAAAGTAATGAATACCGTTTCATTTTTCGGCCGATACAATACATACCGGCCGGTGCGAAACAACATTCGTTCCTCTGATTAGCCCTCTCGAATTCAAAATCCAAAATTTTCTTAATTTAAGTTTGAACCAAACGTAAAATTCAAGCATCTCAAATCTTATTTATTAATTTTGGATCGAACTCGGATTAAAATGTTAAATACAATAATTCTTAATTCTTGTATTTGTTAGTAGAGATCTAAATTGTTTACATCATATTTATAAATTTAATAAAAAATATTTGATTGAATTTTTATAAAATACATTATTTAATATCAATTAAATAACCAATTAAAATTAAAAGTCCAATTGGCGTCATAAACGTTATCCTTTTTTTTGGGAAGAATCGTGACCTCCCGTTATTAACGACAACGACTCCTTTTCAGCCGTTTCTTTCGCAGTTTCTTTTTGACTTCAAACCATCACATAAATTGACCCCACAAAAGCTACAAAGTCACGTGCAGAGACCATTGACCAATGACTAATGGTGTTCATTCTACTTTATGCAGTTGCCAAAATTTTATAGGTCCCGTTCTCCGGTAACAA
>JANVCQ010000231.1:3994517-4005459 GCA_025531925.1 Erythroxylum plowmanianum
TCGGGGAGGATGAGGGAAGGAGTAACACCGCCAGAGAGGGACCAGTATCGTTAGGGATGAAGAGGTGGATGAGAGAGAGAGAATGGCAACGATGTTGAGTGAAGAAGTGAGAGTCGGTGAGAGAGAGAGAAAAAAAATGAGAAGGAAGGTAGAAGAAGGTTCAAGAGAGTGGAGAGTCGCATAGCAGAGACGTGGGGTTCGTTTAGGTTTAAGTTTCAAAAAATTGCAAAAAGGACCTTGGCATTTTCAAAATTTATGGTACCAGTCGGTAAGTGGTTTTGGATACCGGCCGACACCGAACGAAAAATACCGGTATCAACCGATATTAATGGGCGATATGAAAGTAATGAATACCGTTTCATTTTTTGGTTAATACAATACATACCGGCCGGTACGAAACAACATTTGTTCCTTTGGTTAGCCCTTTCGAATTCAAAATCCAAAATTTTCTTAATTTAAGTTTGAACCAAACGTAAAATTCAAGCATCTCAAATCTTATTCACTAATTTTGGATCGAACTTGGATTAAAATGTTAAGTGCAATTGTTCTTCATTCTTGTATTGGTTAGTAGAGATCTAAATTGGTTAAACCATATATTTATAAATTTAATAAAAATATTTGATTGAATTTTTATAAAATACATTATTTAATATCAATTAAATAACGAATTCAAATTAAAAGTCCAACTGGCGTCATAAACGTTATCCTGTTTTAGGAAGAATTGTAACCTCCCGTTATTAAGGACAACGACTCCTTTTCAGCCGTTTCTTTCGCAGTTTCTTTTTGACTTCAAACCATCACATAAACTGACCCCACAAATGCTACAAAGTCACGTGCAGAGAAAATTGACCAATGACTAATGGTGTTCATTCTACTTTATGCAGTTGCCAAAATTTTATAGGTCCCGTTCTCCGGTAACAAGTAGTCAGTCAGGAATGCAACTGTCAATCTTCAACGACTTTAAAAAAGATCTTCCACATATGGTTGTTAAATGGCTTGTGTTCATATTCTTTTGTTTCGAGGAAACATACCGTGTTCTGTCTGATACGCTACTCAATAGAAACTGGACATGCATTTCCTTATTTTTTTTTACGAGATATTTTAGGAAGATTTTAATTATGAGAAGACACCTTTAAGTTATTTACATTCAAATTAATCTTCGCTAGAGCCGAGTAAGTCTCTTACGGGAGACAAAGCTCTAGCTCCAAATTTTAAACGATTGCATACATGAGGACAGTTAAAACCCGTGACTTCATTTAAGTCAAGAGAGCCCCTTACCAACTCACTTACGCCCTGGAATTACTGGACATGCATTTCTATTTCTTCTAAGTAGAAATTTATGCAGCTGTCAATCTTCAACGACTTTAAAAAGATCTTCCACATATGGTTGTTAAATGGTCTATGTTCAAATTGAACACTTATGGAGAAACTATCCCTTCCAGGGCAGTTCTATTATCAGAATTCACTATCTTGGACTACAGAAGTTGGATAAAAGTCCAGGAAGATGCAAGGTAAGCTCAATTTTTCCAGGTCCACCATATGAAATGTGGTCCATCTGTTTATTGTCGTAGTCAGCAAAACACAGTCTCACGGACCAAAACTAAATTATTGCATTCTAGTTTGGTCAGATTAATTCATAGCAAAAATTAAATCCGATTGGTCGGTCAGTTTAATTATAAAAGTTTTGAATCTTTAAAATTTTCAATTCAATTTTTAACTTTTTGGTTTGATTTATCTTAATTAATTTTTATTATTAAAAATCGATCAATTTTTAATTAATTAATTAATTTTTATAAACTAAAATAAAAAATTAATTTTTATTTAATAATTTTTAATTAAACTTTATAATTAATAATAATCTCTTCCAATAATATTAAATTTTTAGCCTTTTGTCTTTATTACTTTAATTTTTGGTGGAGATTTTAAAACATTGCAAAAATCATATACTTAGCTTGAAATTTATTGGCCACAGATCAAGAGTGATGCATCTCCATTATTAATTTTTTTCCACGTTTCAATATTTGTCAAAATCTCAGCAGCCTTGTATTGACCAGTTGAACGATAAAAGAAAACGACATCTTAGATGAACGCCAATTGGCGGAGACTTGCAGGTTTCCTGACACTGGAACTTGTGGCTTTCTTCTTTTGATAAGGCTCTATATAAACCACCCCAATAAACTGGTACAGAGCATACAGGCCCTTTGTAATTCAAAGTAGAGGGAACATATAACGTTTCAGGTTGTGCACGCACTACCATTCCTGTTCACTATAATATGCATTTAGACAGTGTTAATGAGCGAAACAAGTGCTTGAATCCTTGGACAGGTTAAAGTTTTGGTAGGTTGAGTGACTCTTCATCCAATACCCAATATAATTCATAGCTTGCCTTCAAAAAGACATCAAAAGATGGCAGCAGGAGTGCTTTTTGGAGATGACTTGGCGAGGCAGATGAGTTATGGCAATAGAAGTTCACGTTCTTCAAGCGTAAGAGAAATATGGAACTCGCCCGACGTTTTCACGAGGTGCTCAAACAGCAGGCATTTTGCCGACGAGGAGGAGGAGCTGATCATGGCTGCCATAGAGAGACTGCCAACTTATGAAAGAATGAGGAAAGGGGTACTAAAGCAGGTGGTTAGCAATGGCAGGTTGGTGCAAAATGAGGTTGATGTTACAAAGCTTAGCTATCAGGATAAGTCGCTGTTGATGGAGAACATACTTAAGGTTGTTGAGGAAGACAATGAGAGATTCTTGAAGAGACTTAGGAATAGAATTGACAGGTTGGTTTATCTCTTTTGGTGTTCCATCTTTCCGAAAATTTTCGGTTGGAAATCTACTGAAAACAAGTTTTCATATTGTAGTTTTACTTGTAACTTACGATGTTCCTGACACTAGAGATATGTTGAAACAGGGTAGGGATTGACATCCCAAAGATTGAGATCAGGTTTGAGAATTTTTCCGTTGAAGGAGATGCATTTGTTGGGACTAGAGCACTTCCAACTCTATATAATTCCACCTTGAATGCAATTGAGGTACACTCTTCTGTTTCTCATCATCTTTCTGCAAGATAATATTCCTCATAGGGAACTTTAGACCCCAAACTCCTAGTCCAATCTTCATAAAACAAAAGCTAAGCTTTGTTCATAAGTAGTAAACAAGCAACCTGGTCTTTTGATCAAATTTCAAGACACAAATTATTTTTGACAGGGAGTTCTTGGGATGATTGGTCTTTCTCCATCAAAGAAAAGGGTAGTCAAGATACTCCAAGATGTGAATGGAATAGTGAAACCATCCAGGTATGCACAAAGTCCTTCAAGTGAAGAAGCTCTCATGTAAGAAAACCTTGTATTTTCTGGGAAAAGTATTAATTCATTAACATTTCGTGTTCAGGATGACACTGCTTCTCGGGCCGCCGGGCTCAGGAAAAACAACATTGCTAAAAGCATTGGCTGGGAGACTTGGTGGGGATTTACGGGTTCGTATTCTTCCTGACCATGTCCATTATGCTGATTATAGGTTCCGGCAATTCCCGAGAATTGCATTCTATATGTTGATGACAAGTGTAATGATCAACAGGTTAAAGGAGGAGTCACCTACTGTGGTCATGAGTTTTCCGAGTTCATACCTGAAAGAACCGGTGCATATATTAGTCAGCATGACCTTCACTACGGTGAAATGACAGTTCGTGAAACACTTGATTTCTCCGGGCGTTGCTTAGGAGTTGGAGCTAGATATGACATGTTGATGGAGTTGTCAAGACGTGAGAAGGAAGTTGGTATCAAACCAGATCCTGATATTGATGTATTCATGAAAGCCACATCCATGTCTGGCCAAGAAACCAGTTTGAGTGCAGACTATGTTTTAAAGGTTAGTTGTATAATTGTACATTGACAATTTCATTCCCCAAGTTCATCACTTCCTAATACTTAAAATTCTCTCCCAGATACTTGGATTGGATATCTGTGCTGATATAATGGTGGGAGATGAAATGAGAAGGGGTATCTCTGGGGGACAGAAGAAGCGTCTAACTACTGGTGTGTGCTAATTCACTATCTGTATCAGTTCTTGCCATTTAAAGCTATATAGCTATTAGTCTGATGGGAAATTCTTGGTAATGAATGTAGGAGAAATGCTGGTAGGACCAGCCAAGGCATTTTTCATGGATGAAATATCGACTGGCCTAGACAGCTCCACTACTTTTCAGATAATCAAGTTCATGAGGCAAATGGTCCATATCATGGATGTTACTATGGTCATTGCTCTGCTGCAACCTGCACCTGAGACATTCGAGCTCTTTGATGATGTTATCCTACTTTCAGAAGGCCAGATTGTCTACCAGGGACCTCGTGAAGACATTCTTGAGTTCTTTGAATATGTAGGCTTCAGATGTCCGGAAAGGAAGGGCGTAGCAGATTTTCTGCAAGAGGTTTGTTCTAAGAGGGACCAGCAACAATACTGGTTTAGAAAGAATCAACCTTATGAATACGTATCCGCGACAGACTTTGTACAAGCCTTCAGATCCTTTCATGTTGGGCAACAACTCTCGGATAACCTCAGAGTTCGTTATGATAAATCCAAAACTCACCCTGCAGCTTTGGTAACTGATAAGTACGGTATCTCCAACTGGGAACTCTTTCAGGCATGCTTTGCACGGGAATGGCTGCTGATGAAACGCAGTTCTTTCATTTTCATATTCAAAACCACACAAATAACAATCATGGCTGTTCTTGCTTTCACCGTTTTCTTAAGAACAGAGATGAAAACTGGTCGAAGACAAGATGCAACAAAATTCTTGGGAGCTCTATTTTTCAGTCTTTTAAATGTAATGTTCAACGGAATGGCAGAGCTTGCAATGACTGTTATGAGGCTTCCAGTGTTTTACAAGCAGAGAGATTTCCTGTTTTACCCAGCATGGGCTTTTGCACTGCCGATATGGCTCCTTAGAATTCCTCTCTCCTTCATCGAATCTGCAATTTGGATCATCCTTACATATTACACCATTGGCTTCGCACCTTGTGCAAGCAGGTAAGCTTTTAATCATTTTTGCTATTGAGGAAATTGGAGAGGCTCCAACTGAAATATCACATCACATCTGTTCAGGTTTTTTAAGCAATTCCTGGCTTTCTTCGGCATACACCAAATGGCTTTGTCACTATTTCGGTTTATTGCTGCGGTTGGACGAACAGATGTTATAGCAAATACACTTGGTACCTGTACTTTACTGGTGGTCTTTCTGCTAGGAGGCTATATCATTTCCAAAGGTAATAAACAGATCAAGCAATCTGATACTTTAACGACTGTGCTTCTTTAGCATTTCAAACAATCTTCCTACCTTTTCCTGCAGATGACATTAAATCATGGATGATGTGGGGTTACTATGCTTCTCCAATGATGTACGGACAGAACGCCCTAGCCATCAATGAGTTTCTTTCAGAGAGATGGAATAAGGTAAGTTGTTTGCTTCTATTCTGTGAAAACTCAAAATCTGCAGAGTTTAGGTTAAGTGGCTGAAATTAGCCCCTCTGTTTCAGGAAACTGGTGACCCTACTGAACCAAAAGTTGGGATTTCAGTTCTCAAGGAGAGAGGCCTCTTTACAACTGAAAGCTGGTATTGGCTATCTACCGGGGCACTTCTATTGTTCTCTCTTCTGTTCAATGTCCTTTTTATTGCGGCACTGTCATATTTAAATCGTAAGTAATATCATAAGGTAACTTAATTTACAATTTTGGGATCATATCCATTTTCTAATCCATCTTCTTTGTCTTCTTAATCTTAGCTTTTGGTAACAGTAAAGCTGTGGTTGCTGAAGAAAATCCTGAAAGCACTGAGAATTCAGAAGGTTAGTGGCTATTATTCATTCAATTCTAATCAGTAGGGTTCATCCTTTTATATCTTGAACATAAGGAACTGAAAAGAAGACCGTCATGGAGAGGTTTTGCATAAGAATGAGATTAAACAAGTTCATATGCTCAATCATCTATTGCAGGAACAAAAATGACTGTCAGACATACTCAAGAGAGTATCACCAGAAATGGTAGCTTGAAAACGCAACCAAATAAAGGGATGGTTTTGCCATTTCAACCCCTTTCACTGGCTTTCAACCATGTGAACTATTATGTAGACATGCCTGCGGTGAGTTGATTTCTCCAATGCGTAGTATCCATTAGTGATAGCTTTCACACAAGTAATTGAAGTTTCACAATGCTCTTGGTGAATTATCAGGAACTTAAGAACCAAGGAGTTGAAGAGAACCGACTGCAATTGCTAAATGATGTTAGTGGTGCATTTAGGCCTGGTGTCCTGACAGCATTAGTAGGTGTAAGCGGCGCGGGCAAGACCACTCTAATGGATGTCTTATCTGGAAGGAAGACTGGTGGATATATTGAAGGAGGTATAAGTATTTCTGGTTATCCCAAGAACCAGGAAACATTTGCTCGGATCAGTGGATATTGCGAACAAAACGACATCCATTCACCGTATGTTACAGTTTATGAATCTCTCTTATACTCTGCCTGGCTGCGTCTTGCTGCAGAAGTAAAAGAAGAGACAAGAAAGGCATGATTTCTAATCACGAATGTGAACTTACATTTTTCCTGATAGAAGTTGATTATTCTATTCAGAATAGAATACTGTCCATATAATCATGCAACTTTAAGTTTATTGTTCTCAGGTCTGAAAATACAGGTCATCGTAAGATTTCTGAGTGTAATTCTTTCTGTGCAGATGTTTGTTGAGGAAGTCATGGAGTTGGTTGAGCTTAAACCGTTAAGGAATGCACTAGTCGGACTTCCAGGAGTGGATGGTCTTTCAACTGAACAGCGGAAGAGGCTGACAATAGCTGTAGAATTGGTAGCTAATCCATCAATTATCTTCATGGATGAACCTACATCAGGACTTGATGCAAGAGCTGCGGCCATTGTTATGAGAACTGTGAGGAATACTGTGGATACAGGCAGAACAGTTGTTTGCACCATTCACCAACCAAGTATTGACATATTTGAAGCTTTTGATGAGGTGTGATTTCTACTGCAGGATCATTAGTTCTTAATAATTTCCATGAATTAGCCTTACTTCATAACCTACAACTCGAAAATAACCTAATTTTTCATGTCTGCTGCAGCTGTTCTTGATGAAAAGAGGAGGACAAGTCATATATGCTGGATCTCTTGGTAGCCATTCTCACAAGCTTGTAGAATACTTTGAAGTGAGTCTTCCTGTCTGTTTTATTTTCCTCGTTTTCTTCATTTACATTGTCTGGATAACCAACATCTGAACTTCCCTCCAGGCCATTCCGGGAGTGCCTAAGATCAAAGAGGGTTACAATCCTGCAACCTGGATGCTAGATGTGAGCTCTACAGCTGCAGAAGCTCAACTTGACGTTGATTTTGCGGAGATTTATGCCAACTCGAATCTTTACCAGTTAGTATCATTCTAACATAATTGTCTTTATTCACATGATCCCATCAAGGTACAAGCATGTGTTTGAACCAACAGACAAATATATGTATCTCACAATGCCTTTGGTTCTCATTTCAGGAGAAATCAGAAGCTCGTGAAAGAACTTAGCACTCCTCAACCAGGCTCTAAGGATCTTTACTTCCCCTCCAAATATTCCCAAAGCTTTAGAACTCAATGCAAAGCTTGTTTCTGGAAACAACATTGGTCATACTGGAGGAACTCCCAATACAATGCTATTCGCTTCTTCACGACAATTGTCATTGGGGTCATATTTGGTATCGTCTTCTGGGGACAAGGAAACAAGCTGTAAGCTGCAATTTTACTAACATGATCAGTTCTAGACTTTCTTCTTGAGTGCTTTTGGGAGTACACTAAGACTTAACTCCTTTGCATCTTTCATATCACCAGAGAAAATCAACAGCAACTATTCAATCTTCTTGGAGCTACCTATGCGGCTGTTTTTTTCCTTGGAGCCACCAATGCAACTACTGTTCAATCGGTTGTGTCAATAGAAAGAACAGTTTTCTACCGTGAAAGAGCAGCAGGAATGTATTCAGCATTACCATATGCATTTGCTCAGGTAAAATGATCTCATACAATAAGCAACTTCCTGAGGATTAATCACAAATGTTTATAGGTGTTGTTATATCTGACGCGAACCCTAACTTTTGTGCTCATAGGTGGCAATTGAGACAATTTATGTTGCCATCCAGGCTGTTGTGTATGCTCTTCTTCTGTATTCTATGATGGGGCTGGAATGGAAAGCAGAGAAAATCCTGTACTTTTACTACTTTGTCCTCATGTGCTTTATCTACTTCTCAATGTACGGAATGATGGTTGTTGCACTTACGCCTGGCCGCCAAATTGCCGCCATTGTTATGTCTTTCTTCATCAACTTCTGGAATTTGTTTTCTGGATTCCTCATCGCCAGACCGGTATGCAATCCTCCGACTCTGTTCCGAATGAAATCCTTCGAAATTTCTTCAAAGCATAGATAGGTGGAACACCAACACTAGGGTTTTTGGAGTTTAGCATTCAGGCAAAATATTTGCATAATCAAATTTGGTAAATCATGTGATTTAACAATGTTCACTCTCCAATTGGTTGCTTGCACTGCAGCTCATACCTGTGTGGTGGAGATGGTACTACTGGGGATCTCCAGTTGCTTGGACAATCTATGGAGTCCTTACATCACAATTTGGGGACAACAAGACTCTTCTTGCAGTTCCAGGATCAAAACCAGTGGCTGTTGACGCATTCCTCAAGGATAACCTTGGTTTTGACCATGACTTTCTTATTCCTGTAGTGGTTGCCCACATTGGTTGGGTTCTCCTCTTTTTCTTTGTTTTTGCCTATGGCATCAAGTTCCTCAACTTCCAAAGAAGATGAGGAAGAACGATTTTGTTACCAAGCTATAATTTCTGTATATATGATCATCCGCTGCTGAAAAATGAACAATTCAAATGTCAAATACCCTTTGCCCTTGTCTTTCTGTTTCAGTTTCTTTACATTGTTTAAGAAATTTGGAAATGGTGATCCTGCAGGAATTGAACTTCTCTGTTACTTCTTCTCCTTCAAATTAGATCAGTGATTGATTTCTAGATTAATTATATAATTATGATAAGATTGAAATAAATAAATCTATATAAATTATAATAATTATTAATTCAAAATTCGGTCCTAAATTTTTAAATCTCAAATTTTGTTTAGATCTAATCATAGTTGTATGTATGCCAAACGTGGAAGCTCCGTAGTAGTTGTTATCTACACAAAAGCATCCATGAAACTGTATCACAGAGATTGGATTTGACCTGTTGTCAATTAGCATAAAACGAGAAAACGAAAATACTCATCACCATTTCCTGGCCGTTTGGAAACATAAACAAATATTCTCACTTTCATTATCTTGTACCGATCAGGAAACAACTTGATTTACATATAAGTAAACTTAAATAGTATAAATTAGTAAGTTAGATTCAACTTAATCAAAATTACATCGCTCAAGTATTTTGGATGCTCCGAGCTTCTCGAATCGAGACGAGATCTTTTGTATAATACCTTGTCTAATTCTGTTCAATTAACAAAACATCGTCGTTTTTATTTAAATTTTATTCAACCACTCACTTAACATAACTATCACGCCTGTGACATAAGCGTGACCCCAAGTTATAGGCGTGATACTTAACTCACATACGAGTCTTCTTTATTTTTTATTTTTATCATTTTAATTTTAATTTTAATTTTATTAATATTAGTTTAATAAAAAATTAATTTTAAGTTTAATTATGTTACTATTAATTTTATAAAAATTAAAATTAAAATGATAAAAATAAATAACAAAATAACAAGGGTGACACACATTTTTATTTTTATTTTTATTTTTATTTTTAATAAAATTTATAAGATAAAATTTAAAATTTAAAAATTGATTAATTTAATAAAACTGTTTAATTAATTTATAAATTATAGAAAAATATTAAATGAGATTTTAAAAATTGATTAATTTTATTATTATTATATTAGCTCTCATGTATATTAATGCAATATTAAACATCATGTATATTTATGATAAAGTTTTTTTACACATAGAATGATTATGAAATGCAAATAAATCATATAATATATTATATATGTGGAATAATTTATTTTGATCTCAACAATTTATTTTAATTGATTAATTTACTAAAATTATTTAATTAATTTATAAATTTGATTAGTTACGCTATATTCATCATTAACCTATTTGTTCATTAATATTAATTTAAAAGAAATGTCTTTTCATTTATATAATGCAATATTTTTGGTGACAAAATATGTGTTTGTGTTTGATAATAATCATGTTTGGTAATAAACTAGTTGTATTAGGTGTTAGCTGATTATATCAGCTGATTTGATCAGCGGATAATATTAACTGTTTATTAAAGATATTTGGTAAAATTAACTATTTAGTATTAGCTGATTATATATAAATTAATTTTTAATTTAATTTAATGTTTTTTCTATAATTTATAAATTAATTAAATAATTTTAATAAATTAATCAAAATTTAATTTTTATCTTAATTTTTTTTTTTTGGAGGGAAAACCACCGTATCCATTAAACTAATAAAAATCCGAAATACATAACGGAGGAGAGTTGATATACAAAATAAATGTAATTATTTAGCTTTTTATTTTTTATCATTTTAATATTAATTTTTTTATAAATTAATAGTAGAATAATTAAAATTTAATTTAATTTAATTTTTTATTAAACGAATAGCAGTATAATTAAAATTAAAATGATAAAAAAATGAAAAAGACACGCGCGCAGGCTGACCGTGGTGAACTAATTTCATTACATAATTTCACCGTCTGGTATGCTATTTCTTGTTTGCATTGCTAATTCTCTAGAGACATTCCGTCTCAGGCCCAACTTAAATCTTCAGTTTTCGTACTTCATTTTGTCTTCAAGTGTTCTTCAGGTTTTAAAGAAGTATATATCTTG
>JANVCQ010000231.1:4005559-4015767 GCA_025531925.1 Erythroxylum plowmanianum
ATGGTGATCCTGCAGGAATTGAACTTCTCTGTTACTTCTTCTCCTTCAAATCAGATCAGTGATTGATTTCTAGATTAATTATATAATTATGATAAGATTGAAATAAATAAATCTATATAAATAATAATAATAATTAATTCAAAATTCAGTCCTAAATTTTTAAATCTCAAATGTTGTTTAGATCTAATCAATAATTGTATGTATGCCAAAGGTGGAAGCTCCATGGTAGTTGTTATCTACACAAAAGCATCCATGAAGCTGTATCACAGAGATTGGATTTGACCTACGCAAAAGCATCCATGAAACTGTATCACAGAGCTTGGATTTGACCTATTGTCAACTAGCATAAAACGAGAAAACAAAAATGCTGTTTGGAAACATAAATAAATATTCTCAATTTCATTATCTTGTACCGATCAGGAAACAACTTGATTTACATATAAGTAAACTTAAATAGCATAAATTAGTAAGTTAGATCCGACTTAATCAAAATTACATCTCCCAAGTATTTTGGATGCTCCGAGCTTCTCGAATCGAGACGGAATCTTTTGTATAACCTTATTCTGTCTAACTCTGTCCAATTATTAAATCCAACTTAATCAAAATTACATCTCCCAATAATTTTGGATGCTCCGAGCTTCTCGAATCGAAATGGGATACTTTGTATAACTTTACTCTGTCTAACCCTGTCCAATTAACAAAGCGTCGTTATTTTTGCTTAAATTTTGAGTGATCACTTACTTAAACATAACTGTTACGTCTGTGACATAAGCGTGACACCAAATTATAGGCGTGACACTTAACTCACACACGTGAGTCTTTTTTATTTTTTATTTTTATCATTTTAATTTTAATTTCACTAATATTAGTTTAATAAAAAATTTAATTTTATATGCTACTATTAATTTTATAAAAAATTAAAATTAAAATGATAAAAATAAATAACAAAATAGCAAGTGTGACACACGTTTTTTATTTTTATATTTATTTTAATTTTTAATAAAATTTATAAGATAAAAATTTAAAATTTAAAAATAAATTAATTTAATAAAATTGTTTAATTAATTATAAATTATAGAAAAATATCAAATGAGATTTTTAAAATTGATTAATTTTATTATTATTATATTAGTCCGCATGTATATTAATGCAATATTAAACATCTTGTATATTTATGATAAAGTTTTTTTTAAATAGAATGATTATGAAATGCAAATAAATCATATAATATATTATATATGTGGAATAAGTTAATTTGATGTCAATAATTTATTTTAATTGATTAATTTATTAAAATTGTTTAATTAATTTATAAATCTAATTAGTTATGTTATATTCATCATTAACATTTTTGTCATTTGAGTGCCTAACCATTTCTTTAGTTAATCTTAGTTTAAAAGAAATGTCTTTTTATTTATAGAATGCAATATTTTTGGTGACATATTTTGTGTTTGCGTTTAATAAAAATCATATTTGACAATCAACTGATTGCATTAGCCGTTAGCTGATTCTATCGGCTGTTAGTTGATAGCTGATTCTATCGGCTGATTTGACTAGCGGATAACATCAACTGTTTATTAAAGATATTTGGTAAAATTAACTATTTAGTATTAGCTGATTATGTATAAATCAAATTTTAAATTTAATTTCATATTTTTCTATAATTTATAAATAATTTTAATAAATTAATCAAAATTTAATTTTTATCTTAAACTTTTATTTTAAAATTAAAATAATAAAAAATAAAAATATGTGTCACAGGTGACAGGTGTGATACAAAATAAATGTATATTTAGTTTTTTATTTTTTATCATTTAATATTAATTTTTTTTATAAATTAATATTACAATAATTAAAATTAAAATTTAATTGAATTTTTTTATTAAACTAATAGCAGTATAATTAAAATTAAAATGATAAAAAAGTAAAAAAAGACTGGGCTGACCATGGTGAACTAATTTCATAACATAATTTCACCGTCTGGTATGCTATTTCTTGTTTGCATTGCTAATTCTCTAGAGACATTCCGTCTCAGACCCAACTTAAATCTTCAGTTTTCGTACTTCATTTTGTCTTCAAGTGTTCTTCAGGTTTTAAAGAAGTATATATCTTGTTCCAGACATTGTATTCATCAGTCTCCACTTGAAGGGTTCTGAATATGCAGAGAATGGTTTGTTATTGAATCATCAAGTGGGCAAGAAGAAGAAAGCACTGGTCCTTCCGAGGTATGGAATTTCTTGTTAGATCTTTTTAATGGAAAATTAAACATTTATACTTCATTTTAGGCTGTGCATTCAGGGTAATACCAGTTAAAAGATATTATACTAATAAGACTGGTTCAAGCTAACATCCTACAGTGTAGTCTTGCTGCCTGGAATCTGGAGGGATGGGAAAAGATGCCAAGATAAGCGACTGTAACTTCGAAAATGGAGAGGTTAATGATACGAATTCTGATATTTTAAACAAAAAGAAGGCCATTAATGGTATTCTCAAAGTTATAGAGGTCGACCATGAGAACTTCTTGTGGAGGCTCAGAGACAGACTTGACAGGTGATTGTTCTTTTCTTTTCAAATAACATGCGATATTAGTCTGTCAGGAGTACAGAAGGAGAAGAAACCGAAAGGCTGGCTATTGCATTCGTAAAGTTTTCTTTTGGTTGGAAACAGGGTAGGAATCAAACTCCCAAAGGTTGAGATCAGATTTCAACATTTATCTGTTGAAGGAGAAGCATATGTCGGGAAGCGAGCACTTCCAACTTTGATCAACTCTACCTTGAACGTAATTGAGGTAAGAACTCTTCTGTTCTTCTGCTAGAATTTACTCCTCAACTTTTTCTCTGATTAACTGAAGACTTGCAATCTTTTACTGTGTTCAGGATATTGTAGGAATGATTGGAGTCTCTTCTACACAGAAAAGGGTGATCGAAATTCTAAAAGATTTAGATGGTCTAATAAAGCCATCAAGGTTTAAAAACGAAATCTTATTGACAGTACTTTCTCATAAAACGTATGACATAGTTCCAAATTCTGTGGATTAGGGTCGGTCACTGGCTTTTCTGTTGCAGGTTAACGCTGGTTCTTGGGCCTCCAGGATCAGGGAAATCAACTCTTCTGCGTGCACTTTCTGGGAAACTGAACAGTGATCTAAAGGTTTGTCTTTCTTGTATCGTCAGATCCTGAGTCTACATAACGTTCCTGCTTCAAGTACTCATAACAAGTAATGGACAGGTAACTGGAAAAGTATCGTATTGTGGACATAAGTTATCAGAGTTTGTTCCTCAAAGAACATGTTCTTATATTAGTCATCACGATCTTCACCACGCCGAAATGACAGTTCGTGAGACCTTAAATTTCTCTGGATATTGCTTGGGAGCAGACATCAGGAATGATATGCTGATGGAACTTTCAAAACGAGAGAAAGAACAAGGTATAGAACCAGATCCAGTGATCACAGAATTCATGAAAGCCACAGCCATGGCTGACCTGAAGAGTAGTTTAATCACAGACTACATAGTAAAGGTTTGTATCCATTAACAGCAAATACAGTTCCTGTTGATCATGAATCATTCTCAACATCTGACAGATTTCATAATAGATGCTTGGTTTGGACAACTGTTCTGATATTCCTGTTGGGGACGAGATGAGAAGGGGTATCTCTGGAGGAGAAAAGAAGCGTGTGACAACTGGTAGGCAATTTAGTTATATTCACAATTCTGTTGTATGCGGACATTATTCTCTGCAACATTAGAAATTGGCATATCAAGTAGGAATAGGTCAGAACCTAAGAAATACAGACACGGACACGAGGCACGATACGGACGCGGACACGAGGACACACCAACTTCTAAAATTTGGTGGACATGGATACGGCATATATATATATTATAAATTTTAAAATTAAGAAAAAAATTCAGAATTTATAATATGAAATATACTGATTGATTTGTTTCAAGACTTACAACATCTTAATAGTTCATATATATTTGATATTTTATAAGCCCCTCTAAAAAACCATGGAACATATATTTTATGGAGCATATATTCTATTAAGCAATGTCTGAGCGGTCTCCAGACGTTTCAGAGCTGTGTCCACCGTGTGTCAGTGGGTGTCCGACACGCGGATATGACTCCATTTTGTCGTGTCTATACTACATAGGTCAGAACCTATGTGTTTGTATATATATATATATATATATATTTAAAAACTGAATTAGTTAAATCGATTTAAGATTACCTTTTATTTTTGGGTAATTTTTAATTTTTTTTATTTGATTTACTTTAATAACCCTTATTATTAAAAACCAACCAGTTTATTAATTAATTAGTCAAATTTTTTATATTAATCGATTTTTATAAATCAATTATTTTTTATTTAATAATCTTATTTTTAATTGAATTTCAAATTCTTCGACGAGTAAAAACAATTTCTTTCAGTTATATTTCAAATTCCTTAATTTTATTTAATATTTAACCAATTTTATGTTTTTTTTATAAAATTTAATAGCATTGGTTGAATGGTTATGATTTTTTTATAAACTCAAATTTAACTTAAATTATTTTTTTGGTTAAATTTTGATCTATGAATAGGGTTTTATAAATTTAAATTTAAAAATTTAAAAATTGGTCAAATTAATTTTTGATCATTGAATTCGGGTCAAATCTAGTTTAGATTTTTTTATTAAAATGTCAATTTGTTACATTATGATCTTTTTTTTTTTTTCTCTCTTTGAAATAATGTCTTCTTATTCCTGAGAGCAACATGACAATTCTTGGCAGGAGAGATGTTAGCTGGACCAGCAAGAGCATTTGTGATGGATGATATATCAACTGGGCTAGACAGTTCAACTACTTTTCAAATTATAAAGTTCTTGAGACAAATAGTTCATATCATGGGTGTGACAATGGTTGTCTCATTGCTGCAACCTGCTCCTGAGACATTTAAGCTTTTTGATGACATTATTCTGCTTTCAGAGGGTCAGATTGTTTACCAAGGTCCCCGTGAAAGTGTGCTCGACTTCTTTGAATCTATAGGCTTCAAATGCCCCGAAAGGAAGGGAGTTGCTGACTTTCTGCAGGAGGTAACTTCAGGAACCGATCAAAGGAAGTACTGGATGAACAGAGACCTTCACTACAGATACATATCAGTTCCTGATATTGTCCAAATCTTTCAAAGCCATCAGATTGGCCAGAAACTCTCAGATGATCTAGGAATTCCCTTTGACAGGTCAAAACTTCATCCTGCTGCATTGGTTAAAGAGAAATATGGCATCTCCAATTGGGAACTTTTCAAGGCATGCATTTCCAGAGAACTTCTACTGATGAAGCGAAACATGTTCCTATACATATTCAGAAGCAGCCAAATAGCTATTATGGCCGTTATAACTTTGACATTATTCCCAAGAACACAGATGACAGGAAATAAAAGACAAGATGCATTGAAGTTTATGGGATCCTTATTTTTCGGTCTAATGATTGTGATGTTTAATGGAATGGTAGAGGTTCCTATGATGGTTCTTCGGCTTCCCGTTTTCTTCAAGCAAAGGGATTCCTTGTTCTTCCCTGCTTGGGCATTTGGCTTGCCAATTTGGCTACTTAGCATTCCTATCTCCATTTTGGAATCTGGGATTTGGATGGCACTAACATATTATACCATTGGTTTTGCACCAGAAATCAGTAGGTTAGTGCCAACTTTTAATTGGTTTTCTGTTTCAGTCACTTGCTGTTTCTCTTATTCCTGCTTAACCATTTACCTAATTTTTTCAGGTTCTCCAAACAGTTCTTGGCTTTCTTCAGTTTACATCAGGCAGCCATTTCTCTTTTCCGTTTCATGGCAGTCATTGGAAGAACACAGGTCCTAGCACGTTTACTTGGTGCATTTACCTTGTTGATGGTGGTTGTGCTTGGAGGTTTCGTCGTTGCCAAAGGTCACCAAACTCAAAACTCTTCTGAAATATGAAACAAGAACCCTGGAGTGTATCCTTATTTTCCTCTCAATCTCTTTTCTTTCTGAAACTGCAGACGACATGGAACCATGGATAACATGGGCATCATACATTTCACCTTTAACTTATGGACAGAATGCTATTTCCATTAACGAGTTTCTCGATGAAAGATGGGGAGATGTAAGTTTAAATTGTTAGAAGATTTTCGTCACATTCTGATTAACTTGCAGAATCTCATAACAAGCAAAATGCAAAGGTCATTCGGTTATTAGTTATAGGTCTTAGTTAAACAGACTTGACTAATATAAACCCTTCTCTGGAACAGCCTGCAGGCGGTGAATTCTCAATAGGGATGATTCTTCTCAAGGAAAGAGGATTATTCCATGAGCAGTTCTGGTATTGGCGTAGTATTGGAATACTACTTGGGTTTTCTGTTTTTTTCAGTATAAGTTTCATTGCAGGTTTAACATTTTTGAAATGTAAGTCGACCACTTCTGAAATTTGATTACCTAGCTTCTTGCTTATGGGGAAGAACAGTAGTACGTTAATGCTCTGCTACTACTTCCTTGTTTTCATCACATATCAGCTTTGGGCAATTCTAAGGCAGTACTTGTGGATAATGATACCAAGAAGCACACTAAGCAGCATCTTTCTCCTAATTCTAAAGGTTGGTGTCTGAAATATGAACGATTGCTCTCTTTTTAGTTGGCATCAGATTACGGGTCAGTCTACAACAATCTGATTACTAACCTCCAGAACTTAACACCAGAACCTGAATAATTTTACTCCTCGAACTTATAGTCCCCTGCTTTACAAACTAAAATTTTATATACAATGTACTGTGCTAGTGAGGCATGCCGAGGATGGGCCAGCTTCAATTGATGGAGTTCAAAATCGTAGAGAGAAGGGGATGGTTTTGCCATTCCAACCTCTTTCACTTGCTTTTAACCATGTTAACTACTATGTGGATATGCCTAAGGTGAAGTCCTTATTTCCAAGCATTCACGTCTCGGATTAATCGCATCTCTTTAGATATCTTATCTTAATGTAATGATTCTTAACTGACCAGAAAATGAAAAATCAAGAGAATGGAAAGAAACGATTACAGCTACTGCATGATGTTAGTGGTGCATTTAGACCTGGTATTCTGACAGCACTAGTTGGTGTAAGTGGTGCTGGAAAGACCACCTTAATGGATGTGTTATCTGGAAGGAAGACTTCGGGGAAAATTGAAGGAAGCATCAACGTTTCAGGTCATCCAAAGAACCAAGCCACGTTCGTGCGTGTCTGCAGTTACTGTGAGCAGAATGATGTTCATTCACCTTATCTCACGGTTTTTGAATCTATTCTATATTCTGCTTGGCTTCGTCTTAGTGCAGAAGTTAATGGAGGAACTCGTCAGGTATTTTACTTTTGATATCTGTAACCCAAGATTAACTGCTCTCTTTAAGTATTCCACTTATCTGGAGTATTCAACTGTAATATAGATGTTTGTTGAAGAAGTAATGGAATTGGTTGAGCTTGACAAGTTAAGGAATGCCCTAGTGGGACTTCCTGGAGTTGATGGCCTTTCAACAGAACAGAGAAAAAGGCTCACAATTGCAGTGGAACTAGTTGCCAACCCGTCAATCATATTTATGGATGAACCCACATCAGGCCTTGATGCTAGAGCTGCTGCGGTTGTTATGAGAACTGTGAGGAACACTGTTGATACAGGAAGAACAGTTGTCTGCACAATTCACCAACCAAGCATTGACGTATTCGAAGCTTTTGATGAGGTCCATTTCAGTTGCTTTCATGTATATATAGTTCCTGTTAGATGAAGAATATCATTCTGGGTCTCATAGTTGGCCTTTCTTGCAGCTCTTGTTGATGAAAAGAGGAGGAAAACTGATATATGCTGGACCACTAGGCTTCCATTCTCGTGAGCTTATTGAGTACTTTGAGGTGAGCCGTTATGCTTTAACACCAAAAAGAATCTCCTTGAGGTTGAATTGCCAAGACAAGAAAATGAAAAGATACCAAACTTGCAGGCCATTCCAGGAATACCAAAGATTAAAGAGGGTTATAATCCTGCAACCTGGATGTTAGAGATTAGCACTAAAGCTGTAGAAACTCAACTTGGTGTTGATTTGGCAGAAGTTTATGCTCGCTCTGACTTGTGTAGGTAAGTAAGAAAGATTGTAATTTACGCATTCGTCCGATTCAAAGAAAATTGTGGAGTAATCTTTGTTTGTGTCCTGTTAAACACTTTTACAGGAGAAATCAACAGCTGATTGAAGAACTAAGCATTCCACAATCAAGTTCTAAGGATCTGCACTTTTCATCCCAATACTCTCAAAGCTTCATCAATCAGTGCAAGGCTTGTTTCTGGAAGCAACATTTGTCTTACTGGAGGAACTCAGAATACAATGCTATTCGATTTTTTGTCACAATTGTCGTTGGTATACTGTTTGGTCTTGTCTTCTGGAACAAAGGAGCCATATTGTAAGTTAGAATTGCTAGTTTTTTGGATATAGAACAGAAACATAGTTCTGAATCCAGTGAAGTTGGTTATTGATTAATGTTGTTGACAGGGAGAATCCACAAGATGTTATTAACTTTCTTGGAGCTACTTACGCTTCAATACTCTTAGTTGGAGCGCTAAATGCTGATTCTGTGCAACCTGTGGTGGTGCTTGAAAGAACAGTCTTTTATCGGGAAAGAGCTGCAGGAATGTATTCAGCATTTCCTTATGCCTTTGCTCAGGTAAAAGAAGAACTCAAGTTAGCTGATGATGATGTTCACATAAGATCATGAGTGAATGTTGAAATTGTGGGTATCATGCAGGTGGCTATAGAGATAATCTATGTGTCAATCCAAACCCTGATATATTCTGTTCCTCTGTACTACTTTATGGGATTCCACTGGAAGGTGGATAGATTCTTCTACTTCTACTATTTCATCTTCATCTGCTTTTCATACTTCTCATTGTACGGGATGATGGTGGTTTCACTCACTCCAAGCGTTCAAATTGCTGCCATTGTTATGGCATTCTTTGTGAGCATCTGGAACTTATTCTGCGGCTTCTTCATCCCTTGGCCAGTAAGTATATTTCTCATTTGAACCCCATATATCAGTAAAAAAAGAATTGTCTGATGAAGTTGCTTACTGGTACTGATATTTGAAACACAAAAACAGATGATCCCCAGTTGGTGGAGGTGGTACTATTGGTGTAATCCGATATCTTGGACAATTTACGGAATAGTAACATCTCAGGTTGGTGACAGTCAGCAGCTTCTTCAAATTCCAGGATTTGGAGATGTGCCATTGGTTTTGTTCCTCAAGGCATACTTTGGTTATGATTACCAGTTTCTGCACACTGTAGTCATTGCCAATGCCTTCTGGCTCCTGCTTTTCTCTCTGATTTTCGCACTAGGAATCAAGTTTTTCAACTTCCAAAAGAGATAACTAGAGAGACGTTGGTCCCCAGTATGTTGGAGAATTTGCAATACGATTGGACAGAGTTATTAAAGATAATAATTGTTTTACCACCAAATTGTATAAATCCTTTGTTAATTATTCCATAATTTCTACTTACCTATTATTCTTGATGCTTTTCATTGTATATATATATATATATATATTACTATTAAGTATCCTACTTATTATTATTATTATTATTATTATTATTATTATATTATTATTATTATTATTATATTTTATTTTATTTTAAATTTTATTATTATTTTTTAATTTGTATTTTATTTTATTTTATAATTTTAATTTTAATTTTAATTTTAATTTTAATTTTTTTATTTTTTAACACTATTATCCTGTCACATATGCATGTGAACCTACTGGAAACAACCTCTCTACAATGTAGGGGTAAGGTTGAGTATTATCAGGCTCCCCAAACCTTGCTTCATTGCGGGACTTCGGGGTGTAATGATGTTGATGATATATATATATACATAAATTTGGAGCTTCTAAAAATACATTTTTTCAGGTAAATTTTTTAGATCAATTAATGAGCTTATTTTTTAGTCTCATTTGCCCTTATGTTTTACACATAATTTCCACAATACTCACAAACTCATCTTCACGTTTATTTTGAGATTTATATAATATTATTTGACTTTTTTTTATATATTTTAATATTTAGTTTTTATATTAGTTTTACTTGTGTTATAATATATATAAAAAATTCGGTTAGATATATTTTCATTTATGTTTCATATAGTTTAAAATTATATAATAATTAATATATTGTGTTTTGTATATTGT
>JANVCQ010000231.1:4015867-4029555 GCA_025531925.1 Erythroxylum plowmanianum
TAATATATTGTGTTTTGTATATTGTTTAATATACTTTAAATAATTTTTATTACAAAATAAAATATAGTTAAAATTAATAAAAGTAATTTTTATTTTTATGTTACCAACAACCTACTGTATGAAGCTCTTTTTAAAAAGTTATTTTTTAATTGACAATCAAACAGTCAATTGATTTTTTAAAAAAACTCTTTTAAAAAAATTTTATTGATAAAAGTTCTAATGATATACGTCCCTGCAATCAGGCACCAAATGTTTCTTAACATTTCATAAAAACTCTAAGATAGCCCCTAATATTATTTATAGTGTCACGTTACGCCTTAAAAATTTTAAAATAGTACTAGTGGAATCTTCGATCCTAATTTTTAATAGTATGTCGGGTTATAAATTTTAGTTTTGTCATATCAGAACTAGTCAACTTGTACATACCAAATAATGATTTGATCTTAAAAACAAATTTCTTTAAACTTTACACAAGGACTTATTTAGCCCCTAGGAGATGGTCGAGTTGGTAAAGTAAGAAAGAATGAGATCAAAAGGTCAAATATTTAAATCTCTTTACTTACAATCTCTTGATCAAACCTATCGTATAAGATTTGTCTAGTGCAGAGTATTTGATTGACATAATTTATAAATTATTGTGTCAATTCGAAAGTTTACCCAATATTCATTCAAAAGATAGCAAGAGTAGTTTTCTCCGTTTTAAAAAAAAAGACTTATCAATATCTATATTTAGGATGCAATGAATAATATTTTAGTAATTTTATGGTGCAATGAGTACTATTCTAGTAATATTATTGTGCAAATAATGGTAAGAACTTATTTAATTGATTTTTTTGAAATATTGAAGTGGATTTAATCTTATTTTTATATTAAATGTAAGATACTAAATTTGCTAATATATTATTAGAATGAAAAGATAAGATATAGATAATATAAATAGAATAAAGGGTAATTACATTGGAATCTTATATTTTTATTTTAATTCTCATGTTCTGAAAATTATTATTTAAATAGAATAAAGGGTAATTACATTGGACTCTTATATTTTTATCTCATGTTCTGAAAATTATTATTTAATTTTATAGTATTATTTAACTATATAAATTATTATGTCATATTTTTATTTTTAATTTAAAGAGATAATATAAAAATTTTTAAGTTTTAATACAACTTAGTTTCAGAGTTATAAATGAAACAAGAAAAAATAACTAAATATCAGAAGAGTTGTGTGGTAATTAAACAATATGACATGAGATATTGAACTCTAGAATAAAACATCTAATTTTTTATAAAAACATGAACTATTTATAATTTCTTAATATAAGTAATCTAATTCTGCACATATTTTTATTTTTTATTTTTATTTTCTCTTTTTTCTTTTTTTTTTCTCGTGATTCATTTGAAAACTAGTTAATGGTAAGACTGCATACTACTAGGCCTCTCCAGACAATGTTACGAATACCGCACCAAACTTAATATCGGATTAGGTTCTGGTATAGTACTGTACTGGTATTGATTAATATCGGGTATCGTTTCGAGTAATTTGTTAAATTTATGAAATAGTCCCTGAATTTTTTTTAAAATTACAAAATTATCTATTGTTATATTGTACAATTGTATTGTATATTTTTAACCATATCTCTAAAAATCATAATATAATAATAATCACAATTTTAATTTAATTTACAAATTTAATTTAATAATTATTATTAAAATATAATTAAATTTAAAATCTATTTTTTAAATATATAAATTTCAAATAAAATTTAATTTAATAATTAAAATATATAAAATAAATATTAGTTTATAAATAATAATTTTTAAATGGTTTATTTTAAAAAATAAAATATTTATTAATACTTTGTTAATAAATATTTTATAAAATATTAAAATAAATTAAAATAAAGCAATTTATTTTTAAGTTTTATTTAATTTATAATTATTATTGGTAATACAAATATTTATTATTATTTTAAAAACAAAAATTAAAAATTTACAATAATTAGAAAAGCTGAAGTAAATAAAATAACTAATTAAAAAAACTTTGAAAAAAGAGAAGAGAGGGAGGGAAATTTTAAAGATTTTTGAAAATTTTACAAAAAAGTCCCTCTATTTTTTAAAATTTTCGGTACTGACTGATATTTGGTCGGTATTTTAAATACTAACCGGTACTATCCGAAACGAGCTGGTACATATTAATAATTAAATCCGACACAACCGATCTTTTATTTCGTACCAATTTTAGTCCGATACGATTGATACCGACCAGTACAAGATGGTATCCACATTCCTATCTCCAAGCTTGACATATCAGTAATAGTTTTCCTAGATGATTATTGTTGTTGTTAATTTTGCAAATAATTAAAAAAAGTAATAAATTGTTTGATATGAGAGGAGATCAATGTGTCCAAAATTATTGCATACCTGTTCTTGAAATGAGCTAAAAAGTTCCAATTATTTTTGTATATGATATATTTGATAATTCAATTAGAGGGTGTTTCAATATTAATTTCCTTAAGGAACAACGTGAAGCCAAATTTGAGAATTTTGCTTCTTTTGGCATTAGCTCTGTATATTAGTTTTGTGTGGTGATTCTTCTAATCAACAACTTTGTGACAGATTCCAGATTAGAGATTGGAATGCAGAGAAACACATTATACATGTGTGTTAGATAAAATTATATATCTACATATATATATATATATATATATATCAAAAACAAAAAAACAAAAAGAATTTTATAAGATGAACTGTAAATAGATTCTCTTTTTATATTAAATTCTTTTATTAATTTAAAAAATAAGTAATTTACAAGTTCATCTCTCATTTTATTTATTTTAAAGTCACTTAACACACATACATGATATAATATATGCATCTATTTATTTTGATAATTATATTATAGTATAAGAAATTGTTTATTTTCTATAATAAATCCTAACATCTATCTTCTAATTTTATAAATAAATAAATGTATATATATTTATTTATACTATTTATATCCTTATATATCATTTAACATTTTTATGTTATAATTAATTATATGTTTGTGTGGTATTCTCATATTTGTGTTTCTTTAATAGAATAAGAAAATTTTATTTTCCATATTTGTCTTAATTACTTTATATTAATTATATATTTTTATAAACTATAATTAATTTTACAGTATCATTTTAAGGATATTTGCTCAAGATTTCTTATTCATTAAGATTATAGTACTTAAAAAAACCTAAATGTAATTACTGTTTGTTTTTATTTATATTTTTAGTTTTATGATTTTGTTTTCAAATTATTTGAGTTTTTCTAATTTTCAAAATTTATAAAAATTATGAATTATGTTTATTTTTCTACTAACAATTAAATACATATTATTTAATATATTAATTATTATAAGAATTATGAATAATTTAATTTAATATTAATTAATTAATTAAAATTTATTATTAATACAAAATATGAATAAATTAATTTTACTTAATTTTTAATTAATCAAATTTAAAATATCTTTAAAATATATATATTTCAAATACAATTTGATTTAACAATTAAATTATAGTTAAGATAAATATTAATTTATAAATAAAATTGATAATTTATTAATAAATATTATATAATAGATTAAATAAATTTAATGAATTAAAAAATTGATTAAATAAATTTAATGAGTTAAAAAAATTATCTTTAAGTTTTATATAATATATTATAATTACATTAATATTAACATCCAACCAGCTTTTTTTATTTGAAAGAAAAATAAAAATAAAAAACAAAGATTTAACCAAAGAAGCATGTCAACCACAGAAGAATTTAATTAATCAATAGGAACAAAGTTTAGTCCTTACTCGTTTGTTGAGATATTGGTACCCATATATGGCTTCATTCCAAGTTTTATACCAATGCATAACCTGCTTACGACTGGAACTGGGATTTTCCTTTGGAAATGCTGGCTGCTGCTATCCTAATTTTGACTGATATGTTTCATAATTCATAAGAGTTTCTGTTATGCCTCTTTTTGTACACACTAAAATGCCAGCTTTTATCCTTTTGTATTATAGCTAAACATTTAGATACCAAATTATCATCTTCAATCTTCATATCTTTCTTGTAAACTACCAAGTTGATGAAAGATTCTGTAATGGCTGCTGGATCAGATTGAAGTGCATGGAATTTTTCTGGAAAGCTCATATCAAATAAATCAGACCAGCGACAAGGTGCGTAGTTCCATGGCTAACTTTTCATGTCCTCCTGTAATGTACCTGCGAAACACCTCACCTTCTTCATTCTACAGCACCAACACAGCTATTGTTTCTGACTTACTACTCAAACGACACAGAGCCTCGCATTCTTTTTATTTCGTACTGATGTGATGTTCATTCTTTTCTTGTTTCCGGACAACTTAACTTGAAGGAGTATTGAGATACAGGATAAGAAAAAGAAAGTGCACCCTTCTTCAGTGATCAAACATGGAGGAGGAGCCGACTGTAAATGTGATCACTGATAATGACATGATCAGCGGTCAGGCAACCACCACTGACAGAAACTGGAGGTCTGAGAGTCGACGGCAAATGAGTTGGAAACAAATAGGGAGGAACTCCAGTGTTTTCCAGAGAAACCCAACAAGGAAAGCGGCGGAAGAAGAGGAAGAGCTACAATGGGCTGCGTTAGAGAGGCTGCCAACTTTTGACCAAATGAGAAAAGGGATACTGAAGCAGAGGACCAACAGTGGGAAGATCGTTCAGAATGAGGTTAATGTCACCAAACTTAGGAGCCAGGAAAAGAAGCTCTTGATTGAGAATATGATCAAGACTGTTGAGAAAGATCATGAGAAGTTCTTGAGGAGGTTAAGGCACAGAACTGACAGGTTAGCTTCTGCTTTGAATAGATCATTTTAAAACATGAAAACAGTTCGCAGAATTTGATCTTTTTAGTGAATTTGATAGTTTGCATGAGCTATGTTTTTGAAGTTATTGAATCTGGAGATAAACAGGGTGGGATGCGAGATCCCTACAGTTGAGGTCAGATTTCAAAATCTTAGCGTGGAAGCACAAACATATGTTGGGAAGAGATCGGTTCCAAGTCTTACTAATTCTGTCCTGAACAAAATTGAGGTAAACTTTGTTTCTTGTTACCACTTCTAACTACTTATTCTTTGTTGAGCCAATGAATGAATTCATCTATCATCCTTTTGATGAATAGGGGTTTCTTAAGATATTTGGATTTCCTACATCAAAGAATAGGATTCTGAAGATACTCCATGACGTGAATGGATTAATAAAACCGTCCAGGTTAAGTTCTACAATATATAGATTGCTTTAAGTTTTGGTTCCCCTTCAAAAACTTTGGTCATTTACATCACCTGCTGTTATGTTCCCTTTTCAGGATGGTGTTACTTCTCGGGCCGCCAAGTTCTGGTAGGACGACCCTGCTAAAAACACTTGCTGGGAAGCTTGAAGATGATTTGAAGGTGTGCCTTCCTCTATGTTTGCTCAAGTTTACCTAAAAAAGGAACGAAGTATAATGTAGACAGTGCAATTACAATGATTTTTATTCATAACAAACTGCAGCTGATCTATTGAACAGGTATCCGGGAAAGTCAGCTACTGTGGACACGAGTTCTCAGAATTTGTTTCTCAGAAAACCTGTGCTTATATCAGTCAGCACGATCTTCACTTTGGGGAGATGACAGTTAGGGAAACATTGGACTTCGCCGGACGTTGCTTGGGAGTTGGAAGCAGATATGAGTTGCTTTGCAGGTTGTTGAAGCTTGAGAAAGAGGCAGGTGTAAGACCAGACCTTGAAGTTGATGCCTTCATGAAGGCTACAGCCATGGCTGGCCAAGAAAACAACTTGATCACTGATTATGTTATAAAGGTTCACAAGTTTGCACTTATTTTTTAACTTTGTAATGATCTTTAGTTCTTCTCAGAAAGCCAAATGATCTTGGTGCTTATACAGATACTTGGATTGGAAACCTGTGCTGATATTGTCGTTGGAAATGAGATGAGGAGGGGAATATCTGGAGGCCAGAAGAAGCGTGTGACTATTGGTAAGTATAGGCCTGTGATTGTCGGTTGCGTTAGAACAGTGATATGTTGAATACACTGATCTTATCTATAATTCAGGAGAAATGCTGGTTGGAGCAGCAAAAGTAATTTTCATGGATGAAATATCTACAGGATTGGACAGCTCCACTACTTTCCAGATCATAAACATAATGAGACAGATGGTTCATATAATGGATGTGACAACGGTCATCTCTCTTCTACAACCTGCACCTGAGACTTATGAACTTTTTGATGACATTATCCTTGTGTCAGAAGGTCAGATCGTCTACCAAGGTCCCAAAGAGCATGTTCTTGGGTTCTTCGAACACATGGGTTTTAAATGTCCTCAACGGAAAGGAGTTGCTGATTATTTGTTGGAGGTAACTTCCAGAAAGGATCAGGAACAATACTGGAACAAAAAGAACCAAACTTACAGATACGTTTCGGTACCTGAATTTGTGGTAGCTTTTAACTCATTTCACGTTGGTCAAAAGCTCTCTGAAGATCTTAGAGTTCCCTTTGACAAGTCTAGAGTCCATCCTGCTGCTTTGGTAAAAGAGATGTATGGGATATCGAATTGGGAACTCTTCAGGGCATGCTTTTCCAGGGAATGGCTGTTGGTGAGGCGCAGTTACTTCATTTATATATTCAAAGCAGTCCAGTTAACTGTAATGGCAGTAATTGCATTGACTGTTTTCATGAAAACAAAGAAGGATATTAATCAAAGACAATATGCAGCAAAGTTATGGGGAGCTCTATTTTTCAGTCTCACTTCTCTGATGTTCAATGGGATACTAGAGCTAGCAATCACTGCTTCGAGACTTCCTGTGTTTTTTAAGCAGAGGGATTTCTTGTTTTACCCTTCATGGGCTTTTGTTCTTCCTATTTGGCTCCTCAGATTACCTGTCTCACTGATAGACACTGGGATTTGGGTGATCTTTACATATTATACCATTGGATTTGCACCTTCTGCTAGTAGGTAAGTTCTGATGTTTATGGAGAAACATCAAAACACTGGCTTTTTTTACTGATACTCTTGCATCCTTTTTTTCAGGTTCTTTAGACAGTTCCTAGCTTTCTTTGCAATACATCAGATGTCTCTGTCTCTCTTCCGTTTCATAGCAGCTGTTGGAAGAACACGAGTCCTTGCTAGTATACTTGGCATCTCTAGTCTCATGCTGCTTTACGTGCTTGGAGGCTTCATTGTTTCAAAGAGTAAAGATGTCTTCAACCTTTTTCAGCAATATAGATCAATGACAAAAAAATCTTTTGATTTCTGCTTCACCTTCTAAAAGCAATCTTTTTCCTCCATTTTTGGTTGGTATAGATGACGTTAAGTCATGGATGGTTTGGGCCTTTTATATTTCTCCATTAATGTACGGACAAAATGCTCTTGCGCTTAATGAGTTTCTCGACGACAGGTGGAACACGGTAAGTAGTAATTTGCAGAGATTGCAGGACAAATCTTGTTCATCACTTAGAACTTGAAACCTGACTAAACCCAAGTTATGTGACATCATTTCACTCGGCACAGCCTACAGGTGACCCAGGTGCCCCAACACTTGGAGTCTCCCTTCTCAAAGAAAAAGGCATGTTTACTACTGAATTCTGGTTTTGGGCTTGCATTGGAGCACTTTTTGGATTCTCTCTTCTTTATAACGCTTTCTTCATCATAGCTCTCGCGTATTCGAAACGTAAGTCAAGATTTTTCTTATCCATTTCCAATTGCAATCCATCATCATACTGATTACTATCTTTTTACCTCAATATTCAGCTCCTGGTAATAACAAGGCCGTGATTGTTGATGATCAGCCGAGAAATAAAGGGTCCTTCGCATCCAGCTTAGAAGGTTAGTTGTTTGGTCATCTTTTTGTTACGATGAAACTCGTTGGATCATGACCAAACGTTCTTCTTTGTTCATGAAGTTTCCTACAAGGCTGTGAGAAATGCTAAAGTGAGTGACTGTGCAAGTGCTGAAAAGAATGACGCCGGGAAGATGGTTTTGCCTTTCCAACCTCTTTCGCTTGCTTTCAATCATGTCAACTATTACGTCGATATGCCTGCAGTAAGTCAATATGCTTAAGGCTTTACACTCTCGTATTCCCTTAAAATTCTGATGATGGAACTATCCAGGAGATGAGGAATCGAGGACTTGAACAGAGTAGACTTCAACTATTGCAAGATGTTAGCGGTGCTTTTAGGCCTGGTATTCTGACGGCATTAGTTGGAGATAGTGGTGCTGGGAAGACCACTATAATGGATGTTTTAGCAGGAAGGAAGACTGGTGGCTACATTGAGGGAACCATAACCATGTCAGGTTATCCAAAGAACCAAGCCACGTTTGCCAGAGTCAGTGGCTATTGTGAGCAGAACGACATTCACTCACCATTTGTCACTGTTGAAGAATCTCTTCTGTATTCTGCCATGTTACGTCTTTCTGCAGAAGTTGGGGACGAAACTAAAAAGGCATGTTATGTTAAAGCTTTTCAGATACTTCCTTTGCTGCATCTTCTTCTACACAAGTTCGTTTCAAAATGTTATTTGACTCCTGTGTACTGTCTCTATTTTGGTTTTTCTACTAGATGTTTGTAGAAGAAGTTATGGAGTTGGTCGAGCTGAGCCGCATAAGGAACGCAATTGTAGGAATTCCAGGAGAGACTGGCCTTTCAAAAGAGCAGAGAAAGAGGCTGACGATAGCTGTCGAGTTGGTTGCCAATCCTTCCATAATCTTTATGGATGAACCTACTTCTGGTCTTGATGCCAGAGCTGCAGCTATAGTTATGCGTACTGTTAAGAGTACAGTGAGTACAGGAAGAACTGTTGTATGCACAATTCACCAACCCAGCATTGATATCTTTGAAGCTTTTGATGAGGTGCATTTCAGATCAAAACTCAGACCTGTCTAGAGCAATATTTTCTGGTTATGGTTTCTCTTTAGCAGAAATTGTTCTCAATTGCAGCTCTTGCTGATGAAAAGAGGAGGACAAATGATATACGCTGGACCTCTAGGTCGCCATTCTGAGAAGCTTGTGGAATATTTTGAGGTTTGGATAAGCATTTTGAGTTCATCATGGTGTTGTATATAACTTTAGCTAACCTTAATAATTTTTCTCTTCAGGCGATACCAGGAATTCCTAAGATCAAAGTGGGCTACAATCCTGCTAATTGGGTGTTGGAGGTCAGCTCTATAGCAGTAGAGTCTCAACTTGGCATAGATTTTGCAAAGATTTATGCTGCCTCTGAACTTTACAGGTAATATAATGTAACATGGCAGAAGTCATTTGGGTTCACATCACTTCCACTTCCTTGTGATCGATGCATCTTCCCCAATTGTCTCAGGAACAATCAGGACCTCATCGAGATGCTCAGTACACCACCACCAGGTTCTCAGGATCTCTATTTCCCTACTACATACGCCCAAGGTTTCAAAAACCAATGTGTGATTTGCTTCTGGAAACAAAAGCAATCATATTGGAGGAATGCAGACTTCAACGCTAGCAGATTTGCCATGACAATGGCAATTGGCATTGTCTTTGGTGCTATATTCTGGAACAGTGGATCCCGAATGTACGTATGTTCTAAACTTTCTCCAGAATCTGTTGCTCAAGCTTTTCATTGTAATTAATATACTTACCAGGTTCTAGTGCATCTTTCTTTCCTTCAGAAAAAACGAGCAGGACCTGAAGAATCTTCTTGGAGCTACTTATGCTGCTGCAATTCTCCTTGGAAGTAGCAACGCTGGGTCTATACAATCTGTTGTGGCCATGGAGAGAATAATCTTCTACCGCGAAAGAGCTGCTGGAATGTATTCAGAATTACCATATGCCTTCGCTCAGGTACTCAATCTGGTTTCTTTCCTTTTTCTTTTAACAGTGAGAAATGATCTTCTGATATGCTGTTAATCCCTTTCTCCAACAGGTGGCTATAGAAACAATTTATGTGGCAATCCTGACATTTGCATATTCTGCTCTTCTGTTCTATACGATTGGATTTGATTGGAAGCTGTATAAATTCTTATACTTCTACTACTTCGTCTTCATGTGTTTCACCTATTACTCAATGTACGGAATGATGATCATTGCTTTGACGCCTGGCCATCAATTTGCTGCCATTGTCATGTCCTTCCTGTTTAGTCTCTGGAACTTGTTCTCAGGTTTCCAAATTCCAAGGCCGGTATGTGTATCCATTTCTGTTTAGAATTGTTTTTCTTAATACTCAAACTTATTATTTCTAAAATCCTGACATGATCATCTGAATGATTGCAGCTATTACCTGCATGGTGGAGATGGTACTACTGGGGTTCTCCGGTAGCATGGACGGTGTACGGCATTGTCACATCTCAAGTTGGTGATAAAACAAGTCTTCTTGAAATGCCCAATTCAATATCAGTCCCTGTTAATGTATACATCAATAAGGTATTTGGTTACGACTACGACTTTCTTACAGCTGTAATCGTCGCCCATGTTGGGTGGGTATTGGTCTTCTTCTTTGCCTTTGCCTATGGTATTAGGTTCCTTAACTTCCAAAGAAGATGAAGATAAACCAATACTGATTCAACCATTTACTTGGGACTCCATTGTTATACCTTGCAACTTCTTTGTTCTCTTGGCTTTTCTCGAGTATGGTATGGGACTCAAATTCGAGCTCCAAGATGTTGAAGAAGGGGACTGATTTCGGTGAAGCATCTGATTACAAAACAAAATATTGTAATTGGCTAGTCTGATAAAGCTAACCATGAACTGTTTTAACAAAATTGACCATGCTTACCTTGTGTAAGCACCGTAGAAATTCCAATTCAAGGAGCAATCATTTTAAAGACCTCTATATTGCTTATATTGAAGAATGACTTCTTATATTGAACATTTGAGAGTTCTAAATTTTGATATACAGAAATAAATTTTAAATTTTTTGAATATTTAGAATTTACAATGGGCTTACGAGCCCATACGAGATTAAGTTGGTCTCATACAACAGCTTAAGCTATTGTGGTGAAACGGTCACTTAACAAATTATATAAAAAATTTGAAATATTTAAAAAATGTTTCTTAGGTTCTTTGATGTCTTCATCCTAAAATGATCTACAACAAGCAAACATTCGATTTTCTCCAGCTTTAGAAGTAGTACTTCCTGAAAGAATGTGAAGCTACTTCACACTAGGATTTATTGTAAAAAGTATTCAAGAATCGCCTTATTCAATCTCAATTTATATGATCACACGTCTCTAAGTAGTATGAATTGTGTATTTATAAAAGAACCTTAGCATTAGAGATGGTATTCGGCCCAGGCCCAGCTATGTGAAAGATTGATCGAGTCTCAGACCAAGCTCGGGTTTGAGTTATCCAGACTCAGCTCGATTCAAAACCCAACTTTAAAAAATGATGTCGTTTTAAAAAAATGTCAATTTTTTTTTATTTTTTAATAGGTTAGATCACGACAACTTATTGGAATCTAGCTTTATATAAAAACTAAGGTTTTGAAATCCGGACCGGACGTCAAACCGAAGGCTTTACTGGTTACCGGTTCGATCGGTATCTTTATATAAAAACTAAGGTTTTGAAATCCGGATCGGACGTCAAATCGAAGGCTTTACTGGTCACCAGTTCGATCGGTTCAAATACCAATCGAACTGGTATGACGTCATAATTACACAATAATTATATTTAATTATATATAATATTAATAATATTAAAAAACAATAGAAAAATATACCAAATAATATAAATAAATATAAATAACTGGTTGAGTTCTTTGGGTTCTGTACTTCTGTTAGATTTTTGGAGAAAAGGTGAATTTTACTTTTGAAAAAATAAAAAAACGCATCAACGTTTTAGAAAGAAAAAAAGCAAAAAAAAATTCATTTAACCAGTGGTCAACCGGTTCGGCCAGTCCTGGTTTAACCGGTCAATTGATCGGTTCTCACCGGTTCGCATTGGTTCAATTAGGGACTGATTTTTAGGGGTCACCCGGACCGGATAATCTATCAATCATCGATCGAACCGGTCAAACTGACCGGTCCGATCCGGGTTTCAAAACCATGGTTCCAGGGAGCTATGAAAACTATTGCAGTCAAACATCTAACACTTTGGGGAGATTTTGATGATCTGACAATAAAGGAATTTGAAAATTTTAAATATTTTTTAAAGAATTTTAGAAATTATTAATCCAATAAAAAGTTGTGGAGACACCGTTAATCCAAAAGAATAAGAGGAGTCTGCCACAAATATATGACTATGTTGCTCCAATCTCTCTATTTATTAGTTGATGGGATTATTGGAAACACGTGAGCAGAAGATACTCAAATTCGAAAAGCAAAGATTTCAATCTAAAGTTAACTTGTAACAATTCCAACAAAGTAGATCAAAAGAATAAATGGAGATCATCATTCAAAAGAGGTCAATATGGTAAATATCGTGAAAGTCAAAAGAATGACAAAAAATTCAATCATCAATCTAAAGCTTGTTACTTCAAATGTAAAATCCCAAATCATTCTCAAATAGATTGCTGGTATTAAGATAAAAATGGTAGAAATGAAGACACCAAAGAAGCAACTAATTAATTTCTCGAGGGAAAACGAAGTCTCATTTTCTTGTACGAGTATTTGCAAAACAAAACCAACGTACTTGGTATAATGATAATGGATGTAGCAAGAATATGACACGAGAATGAGAAGCATTTGAAGAACTCGATAAATGGTATTCTTTGTGAGTAGAAATTGGTGATAGCAAGATCGTAAAAGTTGAAGGAAAAGGTGTTATTGCAGTCCAACCCAAAGATATATAGCGGTAAGTAACTCATATATGATATTTCATATATATGCTTCTATTATTGCAAATAATTTGTTAAGAGTTGGTCAGATACCAAGGAAGGGTTAGATGTTAGATAATTTCATTATATGTGGCCCATATATTTTGGTTTAATCATTTAAGTATATTAAATCCCATTAGTTATTTGAATAAGAGATATTAGGTTTAATTAAAATAAATAACATGATGTACTTATGATGATGGAACGTTAAGATAAGGATAATGAAAAGAGGTGTCGTTTGAATTTTAAATGGATAACTACCTCTCTTTCTCTATCTATAAAGTCTTTCATGTATCTCTCTCCATCAAATAATATACAAAGTTACTAAACAAAGGCCAAGAGAGAGAAAATACAATCTAAGAATATCTTGCGAAGATTATCTATTCAAAAAGTATCGGATATACGATGGATCAAGGTACGCTTATGTTGTTGTGAAAATTTATTAGATTTCAAGATCCTACAATTTTATCATGTAAGAAAGTATTAACATGTGGTATAAGACACTTGGATTTGAGAATCAATAATTTTCCATTGACGATATTATATCAAGACTTACTATCCTATAATTGCTTACATGATCCGAAAGATATTTTATCAATTACGGAAGCTTTTGGTTTGAAACGGAAACAATCATGTCTTTTTCTTATATACGAAACATGATAATGGTTTTGTTTTCCTCAAACTCACGTTATCAAGATGATGAAGGAAAGGAAAGAGAACATTAAATGCTTCCCTGCCAAGTTAACACGTAAATGGAATGAAAAAAGCCATTAATTGCATTCCTCTTTTATTTTATGGTTTTTCGTTAATGATGATTCCATTAATGGATATGTATAAAAG
>JANVCQ010000231.1:4048993-4059072 GCA_025531925.1 Erythroxylum plowmanianum
ATATAATATGTATGAATTTTATTATTTAATAAATTAAAAATATCTATAATTATAGTATGACACAAATATGATATATAGTAGTTATATACTAAAAATATTGATTGATGTGACTCTTTATGTTCAAAAACTTAAGATTATGATTTTTTTAATGTAAACTAATATTATAAAGATTAAAAAGTTTAATTAACCCTCTTTATTATATTCTTCCAAACTTCATAACATAATTGTACGATAAAAAAGCCAAGTTTGAAAACACACAAAGCAAAAGTAAAGAGTAAAGTGGAGGGTAATATTATCATTAGGCAAATAGTTAACTCTAAAAGTTTTTCTTATAGAGATTTTAGAAATCAGATTATTGGGATTAAATAAGCTAACCGATAAGTCATTCACCAAACACATCAATAATTTTTTAAAATGATCAAAAAGTTAACTTTTAGACAATAAGCTAAAAAAAAAAGATAAACTGTTTACGAAACACTTCCTTTATCTGAGTTAAATATTTAGTATCTTTTAGTGTATAAATCATAAATGTAGCTTATGGCATACCATAATTAGGTAATTTAAACAGACAAGATGCTAATATAATCTTAAAATTGATTTCTTTAAAATTGTCTAGATTTATAATTTTTAACATTTCACAAAAAGTAGTACTTTAATAATAAATATTATTTTTAAAATGTAAAGTCATATAAAAATTACGATGATAATTTATTTAAACTTTGTATGTAACGTTATGGTGGAAAATAATATAACTTGAACCGAATATAAAGTATTTATGGTGTGACCCACTTCATATAAAAAGAAGAAGAAGGTAAGTTGGCCGCTTGGTAGCTCAACTGATTATCAGAAAGAAAGTTGAGTACAAGGTCTCAGGTTTGAGCTCCAATAGCGGCAATGTGAAAGTTTATCCAATGTGATAGCTTTTTGTGTGTACCGAGCACTAAACCTCCTTTCGGATAAGCTAAGTGAGAGCCGGGGTGTGAGGGCGCCTGGGATGAGCGAATCTAACTTTTGAGTGCAAGAAGAAGATAAGTAAAAGCTTGTATAAATTTATAGAAAAAATTGGTATTTAATTTTTAATAGCTATTTTCGAATTAAAATTATTATTGAGCCAAAAGAATTAAAACTTGTGTCAAAACTAGAAGTCGATACGTCTCGGGAGATTTTGGGTCGGCACACAAATTGGATGAACTTCAAAACCTTCAGCACATACCTAAATCATTTATGGTGAGACACAAGAGGTATCGTACGTGAACAACAAAGATTAACGTAGGTGTCTTTGTTAAGTTTTTAATAGATACGAACCCCACACCATATCTTATCTGAACATGACAACCTTAATTAGTGCATGACAATACTTATCCTGCTAGCTAGGTCGACTATTTTCATATTTCTTAATTCATTAATGTCCAAGTTCTATAGCTACCTACTAGGTCGCTTCATACTCTTTCCGGCTGCTCGGAAAGATACCCATCCGCTTATTGACTCCAGATTTTCTGTCTAATTTTATGATGTCTTATTTTATTTCATAAATCTCAGCTATTTATTTGTGTGAGTCCTGCGTAGGTCCTGTATAAATAAACACAGGATCTATATAAAATTATAAATAAATAGTTGAGATTCATGAGACAGAATAAGACATCATAAAATTGGGCAGAAGATCATGTAATATTTATATCCCTTCCTAAAAATTGTTGTACTGTCATGATTACAGCAGATCCATTACGGCTTTACAGAAAAATGCTTACTTGTACGAGTGTTTAGTCTTCATCTATGTCGGAATTAGCTAGGTCAGGTGAATGGTAATCCTTGGATAAAAAGAAGAAGAAGAAATCCTCTGATTAGTTTCAGATATTTTTGTTTCAGCTAGAGTTCTTTAATTGCCAACTCTACACTTTCTAACTACTCGTCTGACTTTTTGGTGTTACTGAGTACTGCAATTGGTCAAAAAGCCCCTACGGGATGGGCAGGAAGAGAGGAGTCGTGCAGTGGTAATGGTGGTAATGTCTTTCTGATATTAGCGCCACCGCCAGTTATGTCATTCATTCTTCTGCACCTACCCTCTTACTACAGCTGACAATACTGCCAACTCATGACGCTTTTTTTAGTTTGGTTACACGTAAAAAGGGAAGAGGGACCAACGTATGTGCATTAATGTACAAATACAAACGAGAATTCGTAGCCCATAACGACATGCATGTAGATTCTTGATCCATAATCCATCTATATTAACGTAATTAAAGCCTTTGTGTCAGTAGCTAGATAAGGTAGTTTGAGAAGGAAGTAGCAGGAGACCACAGAAACTTTTTGGCAGAAATGAGGAATGGCAACGATGTTCTACATAACCAGGTTGATCCAACTAATATTAAACCCAGGATACGAGATGAGAAGAAGTTGACGCATGGCGTGTTTCAGATATTCGATCAGAATTATGTGGACTTCCTCACGAGGCTCAAGAACAGAATTGAAAGGTGATTGTATATGTTTTTCTTTTCTCCACTTTTTCTGTTTGAGTTTGCTTTGTCGTATTCCACTAGTTTATCAGAGGAAGGAGATGAAAAGCTTAAGTCTACGCATTTGTCATCTATGATACCTTTTGCCTTGTTATTTAGTTCTCAGAAACCATGTTTCTCATTTTCTGTTGTTTCAGAAGATATAGACTGGGTTTTTTTTTTTTTTTCCCATGCACAGAGTAGGAATTGAACTACCAAAGGTTGAAGTTAGATTTGAGCATCTATCTGTTAAGGGAGAAGCACATATAGGGAAGAGGGCAGTTCCAACTTTGCTCAATTCCACCTTGAACACAATTGAGGTAAATTTTACTAACATGAGAAAACATAAATATATATACAAATACCAGGATTTGAACTTTGAAATTCAATCTTGTTCTTCCTGTAAATGCATAGGATATACTTGGAATGTTTGGATATGGATTTTCAGAGAAAAAGGTTATCCAGATGCTGCAAGATGCAAATGGAATTATAAGGCCATCAAGGTGATTAAATTTCAAATTCAACTTGTACTGTATTTCCTTCCATTCTCGAAGCTTTTGAGCAACTGTTTATTCATATGAATTCAGGTTAACACTGCTTCTGGGCCCTCCATCCTCTGGAAAAACTACACTGCTACGTGCACTTTCTGGGAAACTTCAACATGATCTAATGGTTTGATTTGCCTTCCTTGAACTCTCTTCTTCACTAATTAAGTTGTACCCTCCAATCTAACATGGTTACTGACGATTGGAGAATATGAATAGGTGACAGGAAAAATCACATACTGTGGCCATGAGTTTTCAGAGTTCGTTCCACAGAGAACTAGTTCTTATATCAGCTCTCATGACCTTCACCATGCTGAGATGACAATCCGCGAGACATTGGATTTCTCAGCCCGTTGTTTGGGAGTGGGGATCACAAGTGACATTTTGTTGGAGCTATCGAGACGGGAGGAAGAAGCCGGTATCCAACCGGATCCTGTGATCACTGCATTCATGGATTCCTCAGCTGATATCAAAAGTAGTTTGATCAGAGAATACATTCTCAAGGTTTGAGTTTCTAATTTATTATGCTTAAGCATACTAAAAACACAACAATCGACAATCCTCACCAATTGTCTTACAAACATCATATAGGTTCTGAATCTGGAGATATGTGCTGATACTGCAGTTGGTGATGAGATGAGAAGAGGCATATCTGGTGGAGAAAAGAAGCGTCTAACTACAGGTATGTCTCACTATCCGACCTTTTCGGTTTGATCAAAGCATATTCAGGATTCCTGTATTGAAAAAATGATTGCTCTAATAATATTTTTTTTATTGATGTTGGCTACCGAGAACAGGGGAAATGCTGGTAGGACCAGCAAGAGTGTTCTTCATTGATGAAATATCAACAGGATTGGATAGTTCCACGACTTTCCATGTTATAAACTTTCTGAGACAGATGGTTCGTATTATGGATGTGGCTATGGTAGTCTCACTGCTTCAGCCTGCCCCAGAGACATTTGAACTCTTCGATGATATTATACTACTTTCAGAGGGTCAAATCGTGTATCAAGGGCCTCGAGAGAATGTTCTTCAGTTCTTTAAACATGTAGGCTTCAAATGCCCCAAAAGGAAAGGAATAGCGGACTTCCTGCAAGAGGTAACTTCAAGGAAGGACCAAGAGCAATATTGGCGCAGAAGGGACAAACCTTACAGATACATATCAGTATCCAAATTTGTCAGAGCATTCAAATCTTTTCACGTTGGCCAGCAACTCTCGTACGACCTCGGAGTTCCTTTTGATAAATCTAGTGTGCATCCCTCTGCTTTGACAAGAGAAAAGTACAGCATCTCTAGCTGGGAACTTTTCAATACGTGCTTTTCCAGGGAGTGGATGCTGATGAAGCGAAACTCTTTCATTTACATATTCAGAAGTACTCAAATGACACTCATGGCCATGATTGCCTTAACAGCATTCCCAAAGACAGAGATGAAAGCAGGTCAGAGACAAGATGGAACCAAGTTTTTCGGAGCACTCTACTTTGGTCTCATGGGTGTAATGTTTAATGGAATGGTAGAGCTCCCTCTCATGGTCCTCAGGCTACCTGTGTTCTTCAAGCAAAGGGATCTGTTGTTCTACCCTGGTTGGGCTTTTGGCTTCACAATTTGGCTCCTGTGTATTCCCATATCAGTTCTTGAATCAGGAATTTGGGTTAGTTTGACGTATTATACCGTTGGATTTGCACCATTTTTCTGCAGGTTGGTGTCATCTTTATAACAGACCATTACAGCTATCTGGTGTTTTAAGGGCATCTTCTCTTAATGAACTTATTCACATCTGCAGGTTCTTGAAACAGTTTTTAGCGTTCTTCAGTGTGCATCAGGCGGCTCTTTCTCTCTTCCGTTTAATGGCGGTAGTTGGAAGAACGCAGGTCATCGCACATACACTTGGTGCTTTTACCCTCTTGATGGTCGTTGTGCTTGGAGGTTTCATAGTCTCCAAAGGTAACAACTTTCTATTCAATATCAGGATTCTGCATATTGGTTTTGAGTTTTGAGTTTTGAGTTCGCTGAAAGTTTTAAACTTAGTCCTTTCTTCGGGTTGCAGATGACATTGGACCCGTGATGACGTGGGCCTCCTATATATCACCATTGATGTACGGGCAAAACGCCATATCTATCAATGAGTTTCTTGATGACAGATGGGGTGCTGTAAGTTCAAAGCATTAGAAATCTCATTCTTTTAATTGAATCTTCCATATTCTCAATTTGATTTTTTATGAGTTGCATGAGTTTAATCAATAGAGCATGAAACGTCTTTGGAACAGCCTACAGGCAACCCCAGTGAAGCCACAGTTGGGAAGTCTCTTCTCAAGGAAAGAGGTATCTTTACGGAGGAGTACTGGTATTGGATTTGCATCGCAGTGCTTATGGGGTTTTCTCTTCTTTTCAATTTACTCATCATTGCAGCACTTACCTTTTGCAATTGTAAGTCAACGTTTTGAAAGTGTTCGCCATTGTTGATTCTATATATACTCTGGGAATTTTGTCATCTGACTTTCTCTGGATTTTGAACATCAGTTCTTGGAAATTCTGGAGCAGCAATCGCTCAAGATGATTCTCAAATTGACAGTAACTCACAGTTGAACCCTAGTTCAAAAGGTAAGTAATCTGGAACCTGCACAATCACTCCGTGAGATTTCTACTGAACTAACATTTCCAAATGGTCAAGTGCTGCTACTCATGGTGCTGATCAGGTATTACTCTTGTGTTTATGTTTTAGTGAGCAGGCATTGTGAAGAAAGTACCAAGACACTAGCTAGTTCTGCAAATGATCTGTCCAGAAGAGGAATGGTTTTGCCATTCCAGCCTCTTTCACTGGCTTTCAGCCATGTGAACTACTATGTTGATGTAGCTAGGGTAGGTCATACAAATTGAAGATAATATGTTTCAGATTGTCTGTTTCTGTTTTAACAGCATGTAATTTCTCAGGAAATGCAGAATCGAGGAATGAAGAAGAGCCGGTTACAGCTTCTACACGATGTGAGCGGTGCATTTAGACCCGGTATTTTGACAGCATTAGTTGGGGTAAGTGGTGCAGGAAAGACCACTTTGATGGATGTGTTGGCAGGAAGGAAAAATTCTGGGTACATCGAGGGAAGTATCAGCATCTCTGGTTACCCAAAGAATCAAGCTACATTTGTGCGTGTCTGCAGCTATTGCGAACAGAATGATATTCATTCACCATATGTGACTGTTTATGAGTCTATTCTGTACTCAGCCTGGCTCCGGCTTGGCACCAATGTCGATAAGGAAACACGAAAGGCACGATACAACACTACCTTTCTCTTCTTCCTTTTTTTTCAACCTTAAACATGTGACCTCCTTGTTTTGACTATGAGTTTATTGCCTGTTTTAGATGTTTGTTGAAGAAGTAATGGAATTGGTTGAGCTTGTGCCCTTGAGGAACTCTTTAGTAGGAATTCCAGGAGTTGATGGTCTTTCAACAGAGCAGAGAAAGAGGCTGACAATAGCAGTAGAATTGGTGGCTAATCCATCCATCATCTTCATGGATGAACCTACATCAGGCCTTGATGCTAGAGCAGCTGCAGTTGTTATGCGCACTATAAGAAATACAGTGGATACAGGAAGAACTGTTGTCTGCACAATACACCAACCGAGCATTGACATATTCGAAGCCTTCGATGAGGTGCTTTTCACTTTCGATTCAATCTACACTTTCCTCCATGTATGGTTCTATATCTTCCCAAGTGAAATCCACCTCAGTTTGAAATGTCTTGCAGCTCCTGTTGATGAAAAAAGGAGGAAGACTGATATATGCTGGACCTCTCGGTCAACATTCCTGCAAGCTTATTGATTATTTTCAGGCAAGTCTATCTAATATCAATCATTGTTGTGGCTGATCAAATGAACCAAGTGCATCTGTTGAGACATTTATTTTCTGGAATTCTTTCTTCCAGTCTATTCCGGGAATACCACAAATGAAAGAGGGCCATAACCCTGCTACATGGATGTTGGAGATCAGTTCTCCTGTGGTAGAAGCTCAACTTGATATCGACTTTACAGAGACATATGTCCACTCTGATCTCTACAGGTAAGTAAGAAACAAGAGAGTTTAATATTCTCCCTTCATTCTGAACGTGTAGAATGATGGCTCCTTCTTGTTGCTCCCATCCATCGCAGACGCAATGAACAACTTATCAAAGAGCTAAGCATTCCCCAACCGGGTTCTGAGGATCTTCATTTCCCTTCACGGTATTCCCAAAGTTTCATAAATCAGTGCAAGGCTTGTTTCTGGAAACAACACTGCTCGTACTGGAGGAACTCACAGTACAATGCCGTTCGATTCTTCACGGCAATTCTCATCGGTGTATTGTTTGGTCTTGTCTTCTGGAACAAAGCGTCCCAAGTGTATGTCCCAATTTCTTCACCCTAAACTGCATTTTCAGTTTTGTCTTCCAAGTCATTTGGAAAGGTAGAAACAAAGATTTTTAGCATTCAATTACTTAGAGATGAGTTCAGCATTTGAAATATATATTGTTGATAGGAACAATCAACAAGATCTTGTTAATCTTTTGGGAGCAGCCTACGCTTCTATACTTTTGGTTGGAGCTCTGAATGCAGAAACCGTGCAGCCTGTTGTCGTCATAGAAAGAACTGTCTTCTACCGAGAAAGATCAGCAGGCATGTACTCAGCATTCCCATATGCATTTGCTCAGGTAACAGATTGGAAGTCTTCATGTAACTTTTCCCTTAAGAGTTCCTATACCTATTCTGCTTCTTCTTGACACACGAGTTCTGGATCCAGGTAGCTATAGAAACAATTTATGTTGCAATCCAGTCCCTGGTTTATGCTCTTCCTTTGTACTCCATGATGGGGTTCACCTGGAGGTTGGACAAGCTATGCTACTTTTACTACTTCATTTTCATATGCTTCACATACTTCTCATTGTTCGGGATGATGGCCGTTTCCCTAACTCCTGGCCTTCAACTTGCTGCCATTGTTATGGCTTTCTTCACAAGTATATGGAACTTGTTCTGCGGTTTCGTCATCCCCAATCCTGTATGTAATTTCTGAAAAGCTTATCAGATGGTTCATAACATTCCATTTTCTATTCTGATGGAGACTTTTTAGTGTCTGCAATTTCTGACACTTGGCATCTAAATACTGCAGCTAATACCAAAGTGGTGGAGGTGGTTTTACTGGTCTAATCCAGTTGCTTGGACTATTTATGGCATTGTAACTTCTCAGGTTGGTGACAGTAAGACTCTTCTCCAAATCCCTGGATCAGAACCAAGGGCCACTGACCTATTCCTGAAAGACTACTTTGGCTATGATCATAACTTTCTTTTTACTGTAGTCCTTGCCAATGTAGGCTGGGTCATCCTCTTCTTCTTTGTTTTTGCCTTTGGCATCAAGTTCCTCAATTTCCAAAAGAGATGAGGAACATTCATACTGTTGATGAATTACCAAAAAAAAAAAAACTATAAGTGATATATAGATATTAAAGCTAGAATATTGAAATCCATATAATATAAACATGTTATTACATTTTCCATAAACAATTGTTGATAAATTTGAGAATAAAAAGAGAAAAAATTGTGGCTTCAGAATCATTTTTGCTTCATATGGCCAATGAAATTAATTATTCAAACTAATAAATAATCTCTATATATTATGAATTTTATTGTACTCTAATGTTTATATTTCATAATCTTGTAATATATATTAATTTAGGCACCATAATTTAATTGTATACAAAATGTTTAATTTATATAAATCTTCACTAGCCAATTCTTTTTTTTTAATTTTCCTTTTTTTAAGGTAAGTTTTTTTAGATATGAGAATGATAATATTATTTTGTTGCTAATTTTATTTTACTCTCTGGAAAAATTCACTTATTTTACACAATTTTCTGGTCATTTTTTAACAATATAGAATAATTATAGTAGCCAGAGATCATTTTGAAGTGAAACAAAACAAAAATATTATCTAAAATCAAGACAAATTCATCGATTTCTTCATTTGCGTAAAGAAAGAGATTAAGATATTACAATATTAATTGAAATTTTACTAATAAAAAATTAACAGCCGTTATTTTAATAATTTTTATAGTTATCATGACTCATATTTATTAAAACATATGCCAACAAATTATTTACAATATATAAAATAATTTAATTAATATGAGTCATGATAATCATAAAAATCTTTAAAATAAAAATAAATAAGAATGTTCCACAGGAAAATTTTTATGATATAATAAATACTTTTGTATTTATATTTATGATTAGTTTAAAAAAATCTCAAACTTTGCTCAATTTTGCAATTATAGTTCAAATTTTCAAAAATGACAATTAAATATTCAAGCTTTCAATGTTTTTCAATTCTATCCCAACATTAGTGTCTCCGTTAATTTTGCTGACATAACTTATCATCTGTTCTAAAAACCTTACACACTTATGCACATCAAATATAATTAAACTAACTAATTAAGTTTAACTAAACTACTTCATTTAATTAAACTAACTGATTAAACATAAATAAACTACGTCGTTTTGAGATTGAAATCATTAAATCAAAGAATATGGGTATGGGGTATCGGCTTAAATCTCATAGTAGTAAAAAGAGAACATAATAGCCGCCATTAAGGCTATATAAGGAGGCATATATTTAAGGTTTCATACATTCCAAAATTTCTTTTCCATAACCTTATGTATAATTCTTGGTGTGGATTGTGAGATCTTCCTCTTGTAATATTTACTTTCTATAATGGAAAGATTTTTATTCTTGCCCGTAGTTTTTCTTCATATTTTAGTTAAGGGGTTTTTTTTAATGTTAAATCTTATGTGTCCCTTTTATCTCAATTTCTTTTATATTTGTGTGTTTTCTATATCCGGTGGAGTCCATCTCCTATCAGCGGTATCAGAGCCTAAGGGTTGCTCAAGTAACTCTATGGTTGCAGCATAGTCTGATCTTCCACATCAGAAAACGAGTTATTCTTTGGTGTTCTTGCAAGTTAATGGTGGTTCTATTCTCGAGTTCTTGTTGTCATTTTTGGGGCATTTTTCTTTGGTATTT
>JANVCQ010000231.1:4102965-4121923 GCA_025531925.1 Erythroxylum plowmanianum
ATTTAATTTTTTAAAATCTTGGGGGGCCCAATGTACTAATGGGCTCCAAATAATTCCGTCCTTATATATATATATATATATTAAAATAAAAATATTTATTTTTTTAAATGTTGGGGGGCCCAATGCACCATGGGCCCCCACGTAGCTCCGTCTATGGGGTTAAGTAATCAATTTACAGAAGTCGAGCCTCATGTTTAGTTCTAATACGAAGCAAGATGTTAGACAGGCTATCACTAATATTTTGGAGGTTTCTAATCCTATTTCCCATGGTTGTTATCTTGAGTTACCTTCGTTGATTGGGATAAATAAAAAGCAGGTTTTTGTCTTTTTGAAGGACCGCTTGAGTAACAGAATTGCTAGTTGGAAGAACAAGCTTATTTCAAGACCAGGCAAGGAAATTCTTTTGAAAACAATTGCTCAAGCCCTTCCTACTTATTGTATGAGTGTTTTTCAGCTCCCTCTAGGCATTTGTGATGAGTTGCAAAAGATGATGAATTCTTTTTGGTGGGTTCTTCTTCGGGCGATCGTGTTAAAATTCATTGAGCTTAATGAGAACGATTGTGTGTTCCTAAGAAATTAGGTGGCATGGATTTTTGTGACTTGAAATGCTTTAATCTCGCAATGTTGTGCAAACAGGGTTGACAATTTCTAACATACCCAGATTCTTTAGCGAGCCAGGTTTTTAAGGCCCCATATTTTCCGAATTATGATTTCCTACATGCAATAGAAGGAAGAAACTCCAGTCTCATTTGGAAAAGTATCTACTTAGCTGAAAGTCTTCTAGAGAAGGGTGTTAGATGGCAGGTGGGTGATGGTGCTTCGATCTTAGTGTTTAAAGATCCTTGGCTGCTCAATGTTTCTAATTTTTATGTGCTCTTAAATCCTTTACATGGTATGTCTGAGATGAACGTTAATGAGCTGATTGATCCTATTAATTTGAATTGGGATTCTTCCCTGGTTAATGGTATTCTAACTCCTCAAGAGGTGTCATAGGTTTTCCAAATTCTCATTTCTGTATCTAGGCCGAAAGATACCCTTTGTTGGCATCACAAAAGGAATGAGATTTATAGTGTGAAGTCTAGATACAAGGTTGCTACTTCTCTATTGTCAAGTAATCAAGGTTATGATGTGGTAGGCCCGTGGAATGGCATTTGGGGTGCTCATCTTCCCCCCAAGATTAAAGAGTTTACCTGGCGTATTTTGCAGGACTTTGTTCATTGTAAATAGCGCATCCTAACGCATGGGGTTAATTTGGACCCCGCTTGTTCACGCTGTGATGCAGTGGAGACTATGGACCATGTCTTGCTTACCTGCCCTCATGCTCGTAACGTATGGACGTCCTCAGGTATTGTTTTACATAGCGCTATTATTAAGGACTGTATTATTGCTTGGCTACGTGAAGATAATTTGGAGCTTAGAGATAAAGCCCTTATTATTTGTTGGAGTTTGTGGTTTCATTGGAATCTCTTTTGCTAGAAACAACAAGATACTTCCCCATATATTATTGTGTCATTTGTGGATGATTATCTTCGAGACTGGAAAGCGACGAAAAATATGTTTGGGCAAGTGCAGGTTGTATCTAATAAGCCTAGTCGTTCTTTATGGTGGAAACAACCTCCGATTAGTTGGATCAAATGCAATGTTGACGCTTCAGTTGATAAAAGACAAAACAAATCAAGTTTTGGGGCTATCCTTCGGGATCATCGTGGTAAATTTATTTTGGGCTTTTCAGGGCATATTCCTGTTTGTACCAATGCCACTCTAGCAGAAGCCATGTCTATCAGAGAGGTTTTAGCCTGGATTAAAAGGCTTAATTTGGATAATGTCCTGTTAGAATCAGATTGTTTAGAGGTTATCGATCTCAATTCTAGTTCTTCTAATTTCTTCGAAGTTGGTTTAGTGTTTGCTGACTGCCAGGAGCTAAAGACTCACTTCCAACATCTGTCCTTCCTATGAACGTCTCGAAATGCTAACAGAGCCGCTCATTCTTTGGCAAGGGTAGCTCTGTTACATGCAGATTGTTTTACTTGGCATGCGTTACCAAGTTTTCTTTCTTCTGTTATTCTTTCTGATATTTCTTCCCCAATAATTAATTCTGAGGAGGCCTAGGTCTGGGTATATGGGGTAAGGCCTGTTGGCTTAGGGATTAGTTTTTGCTTCCTCTTTATTAATTTATTTTCTCTCGTGGTTGTTTTAATGTCAAAAAAAAGGCTTCTTTCTCTGTCATGTTTAATTATCTTTTCTAAAAACTTTAAGATGTTTAATAATAAAGAATGAGCATATAATTAGTACAGAAAAGAAGAGATGTAAATGGGTCGGCCCAGGGCCTGCCCGACCCCAGGCCATGATGACTTGTGGCCCGAGAGGCAAGGATGGGTCAGTCCATGGCCCGATGGGTCACGGGCGGATGAGCTAACCCAACCTGTTATATTTTTTAAAGAGAAACTTAAAAAATGACATTTTTTTTAACAAAACGACGTTATTTTATTAAAACGATCGAGCACAGGTCGACCACTAGCCCACCCGACCTTGGTCGGTGGCCTGGTCAACTCAGGCCAAAATTGAGCCGGGCTGGTTTTGACATCTCTAAAGAAAAGGATACGAAACAAAATTAATTCATAATAAAAAACAAATTGATGATTAATTAATCAAAAAAAGGATTTATTCACTAATAAAATAAAACTAATTTACTTTTTGTATGCTTATGTTGATTTATCGAAAACAACCTTTCTACTAGATAAGAGTAAGGTTACATATTATCAAATCTTTCCAGATCTCGCCCTTTATTAGGACTTTAACTGAGTATTAATGGTGAGAATTATAGAATATTAAATTTATTTTAGCATACATGTTATTATTTTATAAAAGATTTACATTAGTATTATTTAAATTCACTTAGCTTCATTTCACAATTAAATTATTATGTTTCAAAAACAATTTAATGTTTATGCGTGCAACTTTGAAAAAGAAAAAAAGGAGACCCAAAATAAAATCTTCTGATGAAGATCCTAAAATCAAAGAGATTAGATGTAATCATGTAAAAGACTGACAGAAACCAAAGAGTACAGAGATGCATCTCTTCAAAGGTTCCTATAGGCATAGATCATCAAAGAGAATTCCACTTTCTGTTGCTCTTTCTGAACCATGTTCTCCTCAAGCCACAACCTACTGTGCATGCCACTTCTTGTCCTGAACATGAACGCTGCATATCCTGAAGCAGGATTGAAGAACCAATCATGAACATCCCACATCATGTCCACAAGCAACCCGTCAAGAAAAATGGATTGGTTGCCTCTGAAATTCCATTGAAGCCTTTTTACTCGAATCACCATCTTCTTGTCGATGTACACTGACAAAACAGGGTGTTTTAGCCCTTCATTTTCTCCACTGCATTTGATCAAGATATCATGTTGAATTCCTGAATCACAAAACTTTGCTTTCGTTGCATACAAAGTGTTTCCTGCACAATGCTCTTGTCTCGAGAGGAGACTTACTTTAGCAAAAGGCGTGTTAGTTTTGAACTTCTTGGTGATAGTTTCTTCTCCCAGGTCGCCCATTACAAGGCCAATCTCGGAGTCAACCATGACTACAACATAGAAGTTGCCAACAGGTTCTGGTCCTCTGACATATTTAGCAGAAGAAAGGTCCCAGAACACTTCAATCTTGAATTTCTCAAGTTCGATCACTTTGTTGCCTCTCTTCCTCCTAAACAGCTTGTCATTAGTATTGATCTTGAAAGATGATGAAGGGTCGCTTCCAAAGTTGATGCTAAGGCCCTGCGAAGTTTGGTTTCTGCACCAAGTGACTAAAACCGTCACCTGTTTTCTAGTTGAGAGGATGATTTTGTACAAGCTTGCAACTGCATTTTGGACAGATGGGATCAAATTTGGAGACATACAAGCCTTGTTTAAGTAACTAGAACATGAAGAGCGAGATACATCGATAGCGTTTTCACTAAAACAAGAAACTACATCTCTCATTGTTGAAAACAAGATCAAATCTTGGGGGGTGACAGTCTTTATGTACTGCTGGATTCTTCAATACAAAGAGAGAGAGAGAGAGAGATCTGAAGGGATGAAGAGTAGGATGTTTCTCTTTTGGCTTATACTAGGAAGGAAGAAAAAGATATTGATATGCTGGAGTGTCAGTGGATGAAGGCCAAGGTATACGTAGGTGCTTTGGAGCCATCTCCGCATTAAATTTTAGAGGAAGATCACGTTGGAAGCAAGTAAAAGGGAATAAATGATTTAAAATATAGAAGCTTGATCTCACCCCCCAAAAATGGGGCAGTCAATCTTAGCCGTCTAATTTATTGTAATGAATGGTTGAGATTTATTCAGATACAACATAATTCAATAACAGCAAATTTGTTCCCCCCTAAAACATGGGAAGAATATATATATATATATTATATTCAAGTTTTTCTTTTTTGTCATTCACATAATAATTATATTAAAAGCAAAAAAGAAAGTCTTAATTTTTAATTTTTTGATTTAATTTATTTTAATAACTTTTATTGTTAAAAATTAACCTATTAATTAGTTAGTTTAGTAAATTAATCAATTTTTATAAATTAAAAACAAATAAATTAATTTTTATTTAAAAGCCTCTTTTTCAATAAAATTTAAATTTTTCGATGGGTTCCTTCAATAATATTTCAAATTTTTTAATTTTATTCAATCTTTAATAAATTTTATAACGATCTAATACTAATTGAATCTTTTAAAACTTAAACATTTTAACTTACCAATTTAACTTCTGGTCTGATTTTTAAAATATTGATAATGACACGATTTTAATTCCATTTCTTGATTTCAGCTACTAATTTGACATGAAATAACAAAAATGGAGTTTTCAATAATGACAATTTTGACTTTGGGATCTACAACTAATCAATTGTTTTTTATTTTTATTAGAGTAAATTATTTCCTTTTGTAATAATTTACTAAATATATCTTAATTTTTACTTTTTAATATTAGATATTTTGACTTACGATATATATAGCGAAACAAGGCAGGCTGTACCATCAACTAATCCAAAATTAACGTTCATCTCTTTCACTTGGCGGACACACACACACACACACATATATATATATATATATTGATGGTACAGCCTGCCTTGTTTCGTCTATCTGATCTTAATCGTACTTCATACTTAATTTAATTGTCTGAACCAACATAATAGAAAGGTTGTCTGGTCATTTATGGTTATGGTCTCCATGTTAAAATTTTGGATGTCAAGCATCATCTGGCAAGTACTAAGATCTAACCCATGTCTACATGCTTTGCAGTTTTGAGTCAGTGATCTCTTTCTGTCTCTCTTTTTCCAAAACCCTAGTTTATGAAAGTAATAGCTAAATGTTTTAGAGAGAAAAAATCAATAGGTCGAAACTTATATGCCAGCGTAGTTAATTTTATCGAGGGTTAGTTGACGGTAAATTATATTAGTTAATTTAACTAGTAAATAATTTCAACTATTTATTAATTTAAAGATGTTTAATAAAATTAATTATTTTTATATGCAATTATAAGGATGTGCCTATAAAAATTTTATAAGTAACATAAAACAAATAATGATAATAATAATAATAATAATAATAATAATAATAATAATAATAACGATATTATTATTATTATTGTTGTCGTTATTACTATTTTCTTTCTCTATATTAATTAAGTTGAAGTTCATTTTTTTCTTTTTTTTGGTTATCCAACAGATGTTTTAGAAGGATCCCAATTATGGGAAGACATTTTTAAGCCATCCATACCCAGATTAATCTCCACTGAGCTGGATAGGTCCCTTACGGGAGGTAAAGTTCTGATCCCAAATTTTAAACGATTACATACATGGACATGGATTTGAACCCGAAACCTTATTTAAGTCAGGAGAGCCATTTACTAACTCACCTGCATCCTGAATTTTGAAGTTCATTTTTGTAGTATATTAACTTATTTATCTCTAACCTGTGTCTTTTGATATCTTAGTTATAGTAATGCTTATTTTTCCTATTTTTGTTGAACTAACAACGTATTGTTAAGGTAAATTTCTAGACTCTCAGGTATGTTTTTTTAATTATTTAACTATGATAAGAAAGAGTGGAGGAATATTTAAATAAAATTATGACCATAAATCAAAATATAATAAGATATTAGCATTTAGTAAAAGAAAAACAATAATAAAAGATGATAAATTGAGTAATTTATAAAATCATTCTATCAAAAATTAGTATATTAAGTTCAATCTACCAACTCAATCAGCTAATTACCAAATATAATTATCAACGGTTTGACACAAACAAACAACCAAATACCTCTCAGTTTGTCAAAAAAAAAAAACTAGTCAGTCATTTATATATAAAACTTATCCTGGACTAGGAATCAGAGTACGAGGAATGTTTTCAATGGAGAGTAAGATGGTGAGGTCCTACCAGCAGTAGAAGGGCATGTTCCTCCATGATTGTCTGGTATAAAATAGTTGGAGGAGATTGATTCTGCTCACGTAAAATGTTACGAAAGTGTTTGGTTTAAACATAAAATGATGTCACAATTCATAATCAATACAGATCTTTCCAATACAGAATGTACGATTCATCTGGCAGACGCTGAAGAAGTGAAAGCAGTTCTCACGCACAGAGGCCGCCAAAATTTTCAGAAACACTTTTATAATTATTCAACTAATATTTACAATTTAACTATTTTTATCAACCATAATAAATTAATTAATTTTGCTTAAAATTATTTTTTAACTTAAGCTTTTAACTTAATAAATCAATTAATTTTACTTAAAAATTATTTTTTAACTTAAGCTTTTAACTTTCTTATCAGTAAAAATAATTTATTTTTCAATCTTATTTCAAATTTATTTGATATTTTACTATGTACTAATTTTATGATAATATAGCACTAATTAAACATTTGAACCTTACCGCTAGTTTAATTTTGGATTAATTAAAAATTTTTCAAACTTTGGTCAATTTTGTAACTATAGGTCAAACTTTCAATTTTTTTCAATTATAACCGGACGTTAACTTTTTCATTAAATTTGTTGACGTAATATGTCGCATGTCCAGAAATTTTCATTATTAGTACAGGTCAGCAGTAATTAACAGAACAAATCTTGATTAATGAAAAGACATCAATTGATCACATAAGTAAACAACGTCATTTTTAAAAAATGACCTGACCCCCTTCATTTATAAATACAGTCAGAAAGCAAAATGAACAAAAGAGGTGAGAGTTTCTCACTTCTAAAAATGACCTAACCCCCTTCATTTATAAATACAATCGTAAAGTAAAATGAACGAAGGGGGTGAGAGTTCACAGTCGAAAACATCTTTTACTTATATGATTAAACGAAGTCGTTTCATTAATTAGTATTTATTCTTTCACTACTGTTGACGTGTACTAATAATAAAAAAATTTTAAAATGTCACGTCAATAAATTGAACGGAGAAACTAACATTGTTACATCGGGTTAGAATTAAAATTTTTAAAATTTGAGCTATAATTACAAATTTAATCAAAATTTAGGATTTTTTTATAATTAATCCTTTAATTTTTTATCTAATTTTTTAACGCATTCAAAAGAAAACAACGTGTAGCTAATACATGTGCTAATCTATTCCGGTAACTATTTAGTCCCACTAGAAAAGTAACGACTACCAATTTTATTAATATAAAAACTGGAAAAACTATTTTTTAGATGTATGATATAAAATTATTTTTAGATCGTGAATTTATTCACATTTATTGGGATTTTTTGTGAGAAAATGAAAAGCTGGCACAAAATCGAATAAAATGGAGTCGGACCTACAAGACATGCAACTTTTAGTAAGTTAGAATCAGCTCTTCTATTTCGGTTAACCAATTCCTACTCTGTTTCAATAAATCTTATCCATATATTTACGTAAGATTCACGCAAATGAATGCACATGATTAAGTGGCAAAGGATTGGGTGCTCCGACCCCACCAAGTTAGGATTGACTGCACCGCTCAACTACAGACCGTTGCCTTAAAGTAAGGATTCACCTCAGAGCAAAACTCAACCGGTATAAATAGGGACATGATCCTCTGTCCCCTCTACCCTGTCCCAACTTTGTTCCACTTCATCTCAGCTATACATTTATGTAGGCTCCACTTCAATGTATGGCTAAAATAAAATCAAACAGAGTTGAGACAGGGTAAAGAGGACAGAGGACCTGAGGGGATATAACTGTGCTTCTAGATCATCGTAACAAAAAATTAATATGGATTATGATATCAAAAACACACCCAACAACTGAAGAAGAAGCATCAACTACTTGAAACGGTTTATTGCACAAACCCTTAATTAATTTTGGTGTTTTCTTGGGAAAATTACTAATCAACTGTATAATGACATCACAGCTACTAATTGCATGTGCGATTTCAGTCCTCCAAGCTTACTCCATGTTTTTTAATTGGTGTCATTGCGTGACAATAATTGATATAAGCTAAGTCAATTATTGCACCACTTATTCACCTTACATTAAATCAAAAAACACTATCTTCGTACCACATTTGATAAGAAAACATTACAGACAAACGCATAGAACCGCAGATTGTACAATTCAGGCATCAATTTGCTTGCCATCACTCAATTTGCTTGCATCACTCTGCAGTTCGTGGTCCAGTATGTCAAAATGAAAGAATAAAGACAGTAACATACCTAACAGTCAGAAACTAACTGCCAGTCAGAAACTTGGAAAGAAAGAATAAACTTTGTCTTGATATCAAAGTGGATTCAGAAGTGGGTCATCTCCTTTCATTTGCCATTGCAGAAACTTTAGTAATTTGTTGAATTCAAAAATAAAATAACAATAATGATAATAAATAGTAAATAGAATCAAGTGTACACATCAGCTAATATCTTGCACAGTTGAAAAAATGGTTTAAGTATAGACAGGCTGTTGATTCTAGCATCAAAAGACAATTGATTCGTCTCATCCTCGGAAAACAAGCTAAGAAACAATTATTTTGATGACTTCTGTGACCATGGTAATTAATCATTGACTAAATTACCTCTAGATGTCATATATCATTTGTTGGAGTACAAGGAAATTTTGGAAATATTAAGTATGATGACCATTAAAGCCACAAAATGAGGAAATCACTCAACCTTTGATTGATCAATATCCATCTAGACTTTAACTGTACTAAACTGATGATCTGTGACATTTACAATCTCACAGCCACACAGTGATTCTAGTAGAGTTTAACCTTATTGTTGAATTGATTCGATCAAATCATTAACAGCAAATCATTCTCATCGGATTTCTTATCAGAAGTTAGATCATCAAAAGCCAATCCACCATAAGATCAAGTACGAGAATATTTAGAGAGACCTTTACAGTAGCTACAAAATTACAACTGTTGATCAGCAACTGAAGTATGAAAAACTGAATCTCCATTTCCAGAGGAAAGGATCTGGATGAAGCCGTTCGATTAGGAAACTCTTTGTTGCACACTTGACATTAGATAGGACTAACATAATTAACAAATCTCCCTGTCATGAAAATGAAGTACTTGTCAGAGCTGCAAACATTAGTATCTCAGCATAAATCATGCATTATCCCTAGCTTTAAACACTAGGCTTTCTATTCTTTGTTAACCATATTTTATTTTATTGTTTTAATATTGGCTTGTGAATTGTCACTGGAAACAGTATCTTTGTCCTTTATAAATCAGCATTCTTAGTTTCAATACTATCGAAGGTTGAGAAACGAGTGACTGCCCGCTGTTAAATTAGTCTTGCACTGAACACAAAATGTTACAGAGCTACACAGCAAAATCATCCAAAAATTGAGGATTATTTCCACCATATAATACTAATACGCAGCATTAACCATCAACCTTCCAATAGTTTCTCAACATAAACTGCTACAGATCACTACACTGATCATAGGAACAAACTTTTCATTCCACAAGTTGCAGTTGAAATAGTCATCATATTAGTAAAACGAGCAGAAGAATCAAGTGATTATTTTATAGACAGTTTCACCTAAATGACAGTTTAATACAATGCTTTCAAATTTAAGCAACCTAGCACCAAATCCTAGCAAACAACTAAAACTTTAAATTGATATGTCTGGAATACATATAACAGTGGAACCACAATGTTTAGATCATTGATATAAGGCACTTTGCTGTAATCTCAAACAAGTTGTCCGCTTATTATCGTGTCAATAGTGTTCACATCATCAACTACTATATTAAGGATATTCAATCGACCCACATCCATAAACGTTCTTTTCCCAAGGAAAATTCATGATTTTCTTTTTTCTCCGGCAGTGAAGTCATTGTGCTGGGTTTAATGGTTGGTTGGAAACCATGACTTAAGATAAGTATGCTATAAGAGATAACACACAGCATCCACCTTTGAAACAGCATATGTGCAATAATCAAGAAAGTCCAAATACAGATGTCAATGGGCCGGGCCCTTTTTGACATCCCTAAGTCCAAAGCCTGGTATGATCAGAACCCGCCCCGTTAACAGGTAAAACTCAAATCCAGAGAACGTAATGCAATTGCAAGCGTAAAGTAAAAATCAAACTCAGAGACTGCAATGCAACTGCAAAACCAATATTCTTATAACAGAACCATCGTGAGCATGTAAGTCTGATACACACCAACTTGCTGCATTTGTTGACTAAGCTAAGAAGAAGAGATTAGGGAAAGATGCTGTTTAGGAGTCAGGTGGCAAAACACAACCCTATGAACAAGTAACATGTCTTGCCAGGTCTAGTTTTCAAACACTGGCTTTGGACATTTTATCCTACGTTTCTCTCCAAACCTCATAAACAAACTAATTGCATGCATATTAAGGGATAAGAATTACATCCAAATACAAAAAGAGAGCTCCCCCGTAGATTCTAAACCAGTCCTATATTTCCTCAAGATTCTCAGGCCAACCTCAAAGCAGATCTTCTGCTACACTAATGATTCATAGACATTAAACAATAAACATGGGCCACGTCTATCAGCGTTGGAGAATAATGCTTCCCCACGAGTGAACATCTCAAGTTAGTACTTGGGTCATCAAAATGTAGCTAATTTCTTATCCATACCATAGTAAAGGCTCTCTGTATCTCGGTTCAGTATCACGGATATAAATTAAAGTGCGTACAAAGAAACAAGAATGTGGTATACCTTCGGCAGAGGAGCTGACATCACTAGGAAGATTGGAGACAAGGCATGCAGAAGCAATAGCGCTATGCAATGGGACAAGCGAGCTCAATTCCCTCCTAACCAACCTTCAATTTATAAACAACACATCAAAAATACAAATCCAACTCATTAAAAGTAAATATAATATATTAGAAGAGCTGTTGTAAGACCTGGGAGAGAATCGAGGACAGTGACGAAAGGTGAAATTTTGGGGACGAATCTGAATGCGAATCGAAGAAGACAATGAGACACTTGCTGGGCTTGTTACGGATGCTGATTTTTTCGCTGTTTTTTTTTGTACCGTTGCCCTCCAGACTGCTCGCATCACAGTGGAGGTACCTCTCCCTCCTCCGATAATCCCACTAGCCATTCCCCGAGGCTTCTGTTTCTCTTATTAACCCTAAAACCTCAATTAAACCTCTTCTTTTTTTCTTCCATCTTTTCTTTCTGGCAACACAGAATAGGCCCATGGGCCTTTGGCCCAATAAACACTATTGTCTCTTATTTTAATTATGCATTTCATGCCTTCGTATTCCGAAGCTAACAAATACGACTACAACAAATCTCACATCTCACATTTACGGATGGCGGACCCCTTATGTTTTTTTTTTCCGAAACAAGTAAACCCGAGGTCGATTCTTTGGATGCGTATGAGATAAATCTCTGGATTGACATAATAGGTTATAAATCATATCAATTAGGTAATTTCTACTAGAAAAATTTTGTACGATCTACTCGATCAAAAAAGCATAGATAGGAGGAATCGAGCGCAAGACTTTTTAGCCTCATACCTCTTCACTTCACCAACTCGACATCTTCTTAGGGGGCTTAAATTTGATTTAATTTTTTAATCTAAATTTAAATTTATTTTAAAATTTTATAAATTTAAAATTAAAATAGTACCATTTTAAAAAATTAAATTAAAACGACTTCAATTTATAAAAGAAATTCGAGTTATTATTATCAACTTTTTTCAATTAAAACTTAATTTATTAATTTTAAATTAAATCGAATCAAATTTATGATTTTTATTCACACGATTAATCAAGTCAAGTAAAAAATAATTATTTTTTAATAAAATATTTTATTTATGACTCTATCCAAGTTTGTTGGTTGGCTAGTTATTTTAGGTGAAGACAATTAATGATTATCCATGGTTTTACCGAATATTTTAATTAAGATTAACAGTAAAGTAGTTGAATTTAAGTTATTTAATTTTTTAATCAATGTTAAAATAATTTTATTTTGTTAATTTTTAAAAAAAATATTATTTTGTTAACATTATTTTAAATAATTTAATTTAATTTAAAGTCAACAAATTGAACTTCGTGTATAAAGAATTAACTAAAAAACAAAGTCAGGATTTTGGTAATTTTCATACATCGAATGCGTATTTTTTAATCCTCGTCATCAATACTCAATTAAAGTATCGTTGTAGGGCGGGGTTTAATTTTAATCTTTTAGATTATGTTTAGTTAGAAGTTTATTAATATAATAAAATGAAATGTAATATTGTTCCATCATTTAAGATGGGGGTTTATAATGAAATATAATGAAATATGAAGGTTTCATATTACAACTCATTCAATCGTAAACAGTAAAAATAAAAAACCTCCAATTTGAAAGGTTTAAGATGAAATTCATGCATAAGTTTCATATTAATTAGGGTGAACAAATATATTTTTTGATCTAAAGTTATAAACTGTTAAACATTTTAATTAAATATATGTTATTTTATTAAAAATGTTTTTATCAAAACACTATTCAAACATTATTTAAAAATTGTAATACCTTTTTTATGATTTTGTATCCAATGGACTATTTGATAATATCAAGTGTAAAATTTTGTTCTTTGCAGAGAAGTAGAAACAATTTATATTTATTTTTTTAATAGTTAAAATAATGGGATCATAAAAAAATATATATTGGCATATCATTGGCTTATGTTCTACAACTTATTGGTTAGTTATAATTTAATAACATAATTATTTAAATAAATTTGATGTTTTACATATTCAAATATATATGATAAAGTCCATGACATGAAAATATATTGCAAATAAAATTATGGAAGATTATTATTATGAGATTCATATTGTATTTATATATTATTCCAAAATTATTAATAGTAATTATTTTATTAAGACTTAGCATTAATAAAGTGTCAAAAGGCTTATACATGTTATGTTTTTTTTTCCTTGGAAGTGATAAAGTGTCAAATATGGAGATACTTAAATAAATATGTGAGTGTTTGTTAAATAACAAGTTTATTAAATTGACTAGTATGATAAATATATATATAGAACATTACTTTTATGTCTATAAAAATTCTTATTGTGATGATTATATAAGTGATCATTAGATTTAAAGATCATCAAAGTATCAAGGATTGCTATATTTGTATATTACTTATAACCTAAATTAGTCTTAGTCATTGTTCTATTAAGATTAAATATTAATAGACATTAGGAAATCAGTAAGGATCTAATCTCACACGTAACTGAATAATTACACAACTTTTTCGTATTTGATTTCTAAAAAATCAAGATTACTAAAGTCTATAAAATGATAAACAATTAAATTATAATAAAGCTTAAATCTTAATTAGTATCTTATTTCAAAGTTTGATTCTATTATTGTTGTATCTCTTGACTTGTCTCAATCGTCATAGTTACACTCTCTAATGGCATTCACAAAATAAGATAGAACTCTACAACTGTTGCAAAGAGGGTTAGGCGCAGAGTGGTAGCTTCTTTATAACTTAAATTGATTCATAATATATTATTGATATTTTAGTAATTTAATTAAAATTAAATTATAATTCTAGTTAAACTTTAAGTAGAATTACAAATAATTCAAATTAAATATCAATTATGTTCAAGTAAGATTCACTATCTCATATTAATATTCATTTATTAAATATCTTATATTTAATCGTAAAGTTTATCAAAGTTTACAATCAAGTCTAACTTTATTAAAATATCTTTCCCTCTATAACTTGTTATTTTTGCTCGATCCATTAGGTTCCTAAATATGTTGGCAATTAATACAAATTATAATCGTAAATCATATTTAAGATTAGATAAATTAAATTTCTTTAATTTATCTTTAATCATCTAATTAAACAATTTATATTCATAAATTATGATTAGGGTCTAGCAATACATCATGATCATCCAAATATTTTGAAATATCAAAGTGATTTTAACTAATCTTTCTATATATGATTTTTCGTATAATTAAATATTTGCATCATATAATATTCCAATTAGACATAAAGTATGAAATAAATGTCAACTCTATTTTGAGTCTAAGCATATTAGTTCTCCACCATTAAATATTGATTCAATCAATGACATTTGTAAACTATTTACAAAATATCATTTCACCTTGGTTAGGGATTTCTTGAATTAATACTAATCGAGAATAATGAAACATTTTCCTTAATTACTTTAAGTTGATGAATCATATATTCAAGCACATAAATGCAATATGAATTTGATTATTATTATCTCACCATCATTTCACTCATAATGTATAATTATCCTGTGAACCTTATCATATACATATAAATATGTATGAGATAAAAAAATGATTTTAAATTATTTTATCACTAAACTATAATCAATCGATTGCAGAAACCAACAATATAAACGTAAAAAAACTAGTACATCTCATGTGTTCTTTTTTATGAAAAAAATAATTAATCTTATAAACTAAAGTCCACAGATACTTAAACATGTGGGTGCTAATTAAATAACAAACTCCCTTAAGTGACCTTATATGAGAAATTCATTTAAAACATTACTTGTATGTCTATGAAAAATCTCAATAATTATATAAGTAATCATTTGACTTAAGATCACCAAAGTGTCTCGTATATGAATTGTTATATTTTGATACTACTCATAAGTTATTATAGTTAAAAGTAATTCAATCGATAATCATTAGATATGCCATAAAATTGGTGGAAGTAGTTGAGTGATCAATATAAGATTCATCATACTAAAGTAATTAGAAAGAATATTTCATTGTTCTCAATTAATATCGATTCAAAAAATCTTTGCCAAAGTAAAATGACGCTTTATAAAATAGACTACAAATTTCATCAATTGAATCAATTATTACTGGAAAATAACTAACATGATTGAATCTAAATAAAATAAATATTAATTTCATGCTTTAAGTTTAATATAAAGTATAAAACTTTGTTCCTGTATTGAAGTAGAGACGATTTATATTTATATTTTTTATAGTTTCAAAAGTTTGGGATCATAAAAAGATATAGCACATTTTAGGAATGGACAAAATGCATGAATTGCTGCCTAATATTGCTTAAGAATTATAAGTTAATCACTATGGTTATCTATAGTATCAATTACATCTTAAAGCTTTCTAAATGGTATTGATAGCATCATCATCATCAACAATAACAACAGCACTCAATATAAATTTTGCTGGGATGCAGGGTCTAAATAAGTCCTATAGTACGTAGCCTTACTTCTAAATAGTGGAGAGGTTATTTCCAAATGACCCATATATATGAATGAAAAAATACAAATACAAATAATAAAAAGAATACAAATAAAATATAAACAAATGAATAAATAAACAAACAACCATAAAATTAGAAAAGAAAGATTAGAATAAATAAATAACTAGGGAATAAATTGATAAATAGATAAATCCTAATTGATTTAAGTTTTCATCAACTTTTAATATATGAAATAAATTTAGCCTATATTTATGTTATAAGTATACGATTTGAAATTATCAATCATTTATGTGATCTTAAAAATAATTTATTTAAACAACTGTTAAATACACGATTTTCACCTTAACATTTTATTAAAGGTTTAAATAAACATTTATCGTTGTTTTCGCTACCGAGTTCATACTTCATAATATAATGAGTACTATTTTAATAATATTAAAAGTGTAACTAATATTATTTTAATAGCATTATGGTGTAAAATGATACCGAATATAACTGTATAGACTTACTTCAATTTTTTTATAAAATGTTAAAAGTACAAATCATACCTTTAAGGTTTAGAAATAATATAATAAAGATCATTCCAAAATTTAAAATGGACACAAATATATTATTATCAAACAAAGAATTATTCAAGGTATTCGCGCACGGGATCATATTATCAGTTTTGATTAATCAGTTATTATTATGTTTTATTAAATCTTGTTTATATATTTACGTAATATTTATATAAATATGCGGATCAAATTAAATAATATAGGATTAAAATACCCTAACTAAAATACGACGCTATATCTACATATATAAAGGACACGTCAAAATCCAAACAAAAAGAGAACAGCTAAGCCTGAGCTCAAACTTCATTGGAGGTCATGGTCCACACCGCGCCCGTTTCACTTTCACAAGCCCAACGGCTAGTTGTTGCAAAGTCTTTTGGGTCACCATCAAATTCTGGTCATTTGTATAACAGCAATATAAATAAATTAATAAATAAATAGATAAAATAGCCGTTGCTTTCCTAAGCGTTATGTGTGGCTGTGCTAGTGATATGACAACGAAGTTTGCTCGTTAAGATCCAGCTATCACCTTTTTATTTTTTTTCTTTTTTTAAATAAAAGAATTGCATATTATTATTTGTTTTCCAATTGCAAGGTCTTGCCTTGGAGCTTCATCCAGCTTTATATCGATTTAATTCAATATTGAAACTTCAATTATTTAATAAAAAATAATAAAGTCAATAGTAGTAAGTGTCATCTCCTTAATTTTAGCCCCGTACTCAACAAGTTAGTTGGTAAATTAATTTTTTGGTTCGATTTAGTTTAATAATTTTTGTTGTCAAAAATCAATCATTTTATTAATTATCGATCAATTTTTTAAAATTAATTAATTTTTATAAATTAAAATAAATTGATTAATTTTTATTTAACAATCTTCTTTTTTAATTAAACTTTAAAATTTTCGATAGATAAAAATTACCTTATTTAATCAATTTCTATTTTTTTAATTTTATTAAATCTTAACTAGTTTTATAATGGTCTAATACTGACTAAACTTTTTAAATTTTAAATCTTTTGTCTTACCAGTTTAATTTTTAGTTTCATTTTTAAAATACTAGTTTAAAGTTAAGCTTGAAAAGATTTACATCCTAGACTTCTATGTTTAAAATAACAAAATTTTTTTATTTTTTAAATCTCCTTTTCAAAAATAATGTCTTGTTAATATAAACATCTAAAATAATGTAATTTTAGAATATAAATTTAAAAATATCAAGATTAAAATAATATCATGATACTACATTTAAAGAAATTAATGTTATTACTAATTATGATGCTCTGTTTAATTTAACATTAATAAATTAAGTTCAAATATATTAAAATTTAGAATAAATCTACACATAAAAATTTAATTTTAGTGACAATATAAACTTTTTTATTTTTTAAAATGATGTCATATTAATTTAATTATCTAAAATAAAGTAATTTTAAAATATATGTTTAATAATTTCAAGCTCGAAACAATATCTGGAGCAAGTTGTTGTTATCCTTAGTTGTTTTGTGGCCAATCATTGCAGATAAAAGGTTGAAGAAATATTGCTTGATTTAGTTTAAGGTGGAATTCCATGAATGAATCCAAGCTAGGAAAAGAGATTGACAAGACATGTGAAATGGTGACGACGATATGTTGCCATCCCAGGCCTGGCAAGGCAAAGCTTGTCCTGTCCCCTCTAGCACGCTTTCGGAAACTCAACTTGTACTTCGTTTTCAAGCACTGGGACAATGACCGCCTTAATAAGATGCTTCTTGGTCGTTACCCACTTATGCGTACGCATTAACCATTGCCGATCCCAAACCTTATGCATTATATTTTTATTAAGATTTGAAATTAAGCACAATAGCAAGTTGAAGTAAGATTAAAATTACATTATCTCGATTTATTAAAGAAAAAATTTAATTTAATCCATTAATTTCTTTAAAATTTTACTTCTTTATTAAATAGATACTAAATTTATGAATTTTAATTAAGCAAACTTTAATGTGGATAATCCCTAATATGCAATAATTAAAAAATCCAACTGGTCTAGCGGGTTTAACCGTAAAAATTTTGAACTATCATATTTTTCTGTTCGATTTAATTTAATAATTATTGTTGTTAAAAATTGATAAATTTATTAATTAATCAGTCAATTCTTATTAATTAATAAATTTTTATAAACAAAATTTAATTAATTAATTTTAATTTAATAATATATATTTTTCAATTACTGGTTAAACCTTTTATTTTACCGATTTAACTTCCAATCAGGTTTTTAAAACATTAATAATATGCATTTTTTTTGTCCCACGAGATGTGCCAGGAAAATCCTAATTATGAGAAGAATCCTTTAAGTCATTCACAACCAGACTAATTTCCGTTCACATCGGCTCAACCTATAACGAGTAAAGTGCTAGCTAAACAGATTTTTTTATTTCTAAAACTCGAATTCGAGACCTCTGATTAAGAAATGATACTAATATGCATCTTACTATCATTAAATGGTTAACAAGTTAACATTGAAGTATAAATTTATAAGTTTTATTTGATAAAATTAAAAAGTAAAAAAAGGTTCAAGTACTTGGAAAGATGAGATTTAGTCTGAACTTGTGCATGGGAAACTAAAGTCATTGCATGACATTTTTGGCTTTTACACTTTCTAAGGTCATGGAAGAAAGGGACTTTGGGATTGATTGAGCGACTAGCACTAGGAAAAAGGCAACCTTTCCACTAAATGTTGATATC